>JAUPFN010000007.1:16154304-16398640 GCA_036924255.1 Apodemia mormo | reverse complement strand
CTCTCCCCCTCTCCCTCCCCCCTCTCTCTCATCCTCTCTCTCTCTCTCTCATCTCTCTCTCTCTCCTCTCTCTCTCTCTCTCTCTCTCTCTCTCTCTCTCTCTCTCTCTCTCTCTCTCTCTCTCTCCTCTTCTCTCTCTCTCTCTCTCTCTCTCTCTCTCCCCCCTCTCCCTCTCTCCCTCTCTCCCTCTCTCCCTCTCTCTCCTCCCTCCCTCCCTCCTCCCCTCCCTCCCTCCCACCCTCTCTCTCTTTCTCTCTCTCTCTCTCTCTCTCTCTCTCTAGCTCTCTATGTAAACCAAAAAGGTTGAACAATGATATGTTGGCGAATGGAAAGCATTATAAATGGTTGTCAGTGTATTATTTGTTGTTTTTTTTGGCCAGATTTATTAAGAAACACGTAGAAGCTTGCTGAATAATGCACGCGGATAGAGCTGAGCAATTGCTAATACACGATAAATAACACAAAACCTGGTCCGATTGTTAAAACATAACTTTGTCATATATATTTATTTGGTTGATAAGGTAGTTTAGTTGGTTTTAACATAATATGTTATATTTTTTATAAATAAATAATTAAAAAAGAATAATCGACCACATTTTGTTAAGATTTGACATAAAAAAAATTTAAGTCATGGTAAATCTTAAAATTTAAAATATTTAATAAAATATATGTCTTAGAAAAACATACTTTCGCCCACATTAAGGATAAATGAGTTTCATAAATGAGTTCATAAAAAAACAATATTAAAAATCATGAAAAAATATTTTCAGTGCTGAATTTATGGTTATTAATGGGGACCGTAAATAAATTTAGTTTTTTAAATATGTACTTAAAAGTAGCTCATGGACTGATATTGCTAAAAGTTCTAACCCATTATTTTTGAACAATTAATACCTTATTTACGTCACATCTATTTCCCAATATCAAATCATGTTCATTTGATTTGCTCGTACCTTTATTATGAACATTCAAACACTAGAATAGCTCACCCTGCACATTGGCAACGAACTTTTTGTGTGACAAAATGTCCATGGGCAAATAGAACAAATGTGTCCAAACTCGATTGGTTTATATGATTTAGTTTAAGAGTGCCCATTGCCATCTCCAGTTCCATCATCTGATCCATTAAATCATCCAACACCAAAATATTTGCCAAAACAAACCGAATCAACCCCAATCGATAGGTTATTCTGATTTACATTAGAAGTTCTAGTGTAATTCTTCCAACTTTATTATCAGGCATTAAAAGCCACTCTGCTTCAAATTCCTTAAAAAACGAATCAAATGACCTGAAAGTCGATACTATTGCTCCGTTTTTTCCAGTTCCATCATCATAAGACCTCGAAATCATCATGTACTAGGATGTTTGTAAAAACAGAATAAATAAGTCCAACGAGATGAGTTTTTCTTGGTTAGTTTAGGAGTTCCCATGGTCATCTGCCAGTCCCATCATCACATCGTAGAAATCATCCTGCATCAAAGTGTTTGTCAATACAAAACAATTGAATGCTAACTCAATAAACTTACCTTGTTGAGTTTAGGAGTTTACTGTCTAATCATTTTTCATTTGGAATCGGAAGTTCCATTGTCACTTTTTCAGCTCCTCGTTATCATGAGAAAAAACTATTTGCAACGAAACGAATGACTCAAAGCTCCACTTTTAGCACTTTCTATCTTTTGAGTTACAATGACACTTTTACGCCTCTATCTTCCAATCTTCGACATTCAGTATATTATGTAATGGAATGTACATATCAAATAACCAATGAACTTCAACTCAACTATCTTCCATCTTTCATTTTTGCACAGAGACGATGACTCTCTGGTCCATACCGCAAAGGAGAAGGCCGATCTTCTGGCTCGTTCTTTGCGGCCAACTCGACTCTGGACGACCAAGGGAATTTATCGCCTACCATCCCGCATTGCGATAGTTCTATGCCGGAACTAAGATTCCTGCAGTCTTCTGTGCGTAAAGCACGTTTTTCCTTGGACGTCCACAGTCCAGTGGGGCCGGATGGCATCCCTTCTATTGTACTTAAAGTGTGTGCTCCGGAGTTGGCGCCAGTATTAACGCGCCTTTTTCGACTCTCCTACTCACTCTCGGCGTGTACCAAAATCGTGGAAGACAGCTCTAGTGCATCCCATTCTCAAAAAGGGAGATAACTCTAGCCCGTCCAATTACCGGTACATAGCCATAACGCTCCTTGTTCTCCAAAATTATGGAAACCATCGTCAACTGTGAGCTCCTGAATTATTTAGAAGAACACCAGCTGATTAGTGACCGTCAGTACGGTTTCCGTCGCAGCCGCCTCAACTGGTGATCTGCTAGTATATTTGACAAATCCATGGGCGGAAGCAGTTAAACCAAGGGGGAGACATTGGCTGTAAGTTTGGAAATAGCTAAAGCTTTTGATCGGGTATGGCACAAAGCGCTTCTCGCAAAGCTGCATTTCTACGGGCTTCCTGAGAAATTGTGCAAGTGGATAACCAGCTTTTTGACCGATCGGAGCATCAAGGTCGTAGTCGACGGTACATGCTCTGACTTAAACCCGTCAATGCTCGTGTTCTCCAAGGCTGCGTGCTAGCACTGACACTTTTTCTTCTGCGTATTAATGATATATTGCGAATTAGTAACATACATATCTTATGCAGGTGACAGTACTGGTGATGCTACATACATTGGCTGCAGCGGTATTTCTCGGGAACACGTCTTAGAGAGCCGAAAAAAGCTTGTGTCTGAAGTCGAGAAACGACTTACTGATATCTCGTAATGGGGTCGTCAAAACTTGGTCACATTTAACCCCAAAAAGACACAGCTTTGCGCGTTCACCGCAAAAAAAACACCCATTGTCATATCACCTCGATTTGAGAATACTCTCCTGACAGTCTCAACCAGTGTCGGGAGACTCCCAATCCTGGGAGTCGACATATCAAATACCGTTCAATTTCGCGGTCATCTGGAAGGCGAAACTAGCCTCCAAAAAGCTCGGTGTGCTCAGCAGAGCGAAGCAGTACTTCTTGCCGGCCCACCGTCTCCAACGTTATTAGGCGCAAATTCGGTCTCACATGGAGTACTGCTTTGCTCTCTGAGCCGGAGCTCCCCAGTACCAGCTTCCTCCACTTGACCGCATTTAACGTAGAGCGTTGACGATCAGGTTATTTCGAAACGGCTTGACTCCTTGGCATTACGCAGAGATGTAAGCTCACTCTGTGTCTTTTATCGTATCTATCATGGAGAGTGTTCCGACGAGACGAGCACGTTTTGTTTCGCACTACTTTTTTGTGGAATCAATTACCGGCAGGGATTTTTCCGTACAGATACGATATGAGGACCTTCAAGAAAAGAGCTTACTCATTTTTAAAAGGGCGGCAACGCAACTGCAAGGCCTCTGGTATTGCAGATGTCCATGGGCGGCGGTGATCACTCAACATCAGGTGCACCTCCTGCTCGTTTGCGCCCTCTTTCATAAAAAAAATCTTATCTCTTTTTACATATGAGGTTTTTTAGCACTCTTTCAGCTCCACCTTCAGGTCCTTCTCATCTGCATCTTAAAGTTCAAGTTCACATCCAGGCTACATCATGAACCCAGCTAAATGATATCATAATATTGCATTGTCACTAAATTTATGCAAGTTTGCCAAATTTTAGTATTAACGGATATCAAAAAGTCATTTTAAATTGGTTTGCGACATTTAGAAAATCTGTTATTTAAATACGAACATTGGCAGTTAAATAGAAGATAATCTTCGAATGAGGATCTTGCAGTATCTGCTAAAAGTGACCATGTCATTGCAATATCATTAACCCTTAACTTTTCAACGATCTTTTTAGTTTCAGATGTTTATTAAATGTAAACGAAAGTTTGTTTAGATCTATTTAAAAATTTAGTTCCTTTTAGAATACGCTTAGATATTATACAAATATTTTTACGCCGATATCATAAAGATTGATTTCAATCGTCTGAAATCGGTGACTGTCATGGTCTTTTTACCAAACATAAATCAATTATAGATTATGTTAAGTGTAAAATTAGTATTTAGCACACTGAGTACATTTAACGTTCCCGTTAATTACAAAACATAATTAAAATGATGTGGTGTCGCGGGACACCAGGTAGGAACGAACTTCCTTTGGCTAAACGGCACTACTCGCTTGTGTACGCGACTGTCGCGCCTGCGCACGTCTCATTTAACGCTTTTATTTCACGCATTTTTCTTACGGTTTTACTATCACATTTTTTTCAGTTCGGTCGCGCAGCAAAATCCCTATCCCCTCCAAGCCTGCCATAAAGAACTTCGTTCCAAAAAATGGCCGTCACTTTTCAGTATTCGGCCTTTTTAGGATTCCAACGTAAACTAGGAACCCTTATAGTTTTGCTATATCCGTCCATCCATCCGTCCGCACGATAGCTCACAGATCCTTATTACTAGAAAGCTGTAAAGCTCTAAACTGGTAGCATAAAATCTTGAAAAAAAAAGTTTTTAGGGTAGCTCTTCTACATGTAAAGTAGGAATGTTAATTTTTTCTCACGTACCCATATTGTGGGGTGTCATTGGATAGGTTTTTAAAAAATACTAGCTGTTGCCCGCGACTTCGTTTACTCCGCACAGCTCCTCCCCCGTAGGTGACAGCGTCATAATATGTATATATGTTGACCCGACCTGTTAGTAATATTCATACAAAATTTGAAGTAAATCCATACAGTACTTTTTGAGTTTACCCCGGGCATACATTGACTTTCCTACGATTTTATTATATGTATATAGATTGTAGATTTGTGAAAACAAGTTTTAGATTAAGGGACTTGTTTGTAAAATATTAAGCCTTAAAATGCTAATTTTTATTAGAGTCAAGTGTCCCCCCTCCCTAGGGGGCTAAACAGTTGGTTTTGCGGCTGGAAAAAAAATCATGGTTGTAGTAATATAATGAAGTCAAAAGGAAAACTATCACGGCTTAGAAGGCTTTACAAGTTTTTGAGCAATACTTTTATAGGCGATGACCCTGTGGTGCGGATATATATATATTGGTCATTGATGTTGAATAGATTAAATGTTCATGGTATAAAACAATAAAGTCGTTCTTAGTCCGCATTATTGTAATGGGCAACTTCGGAACCCTATATTAAGGTGGCCCGATACGCATTAATTTTTATAATTCACATTAGGTATTATAAAAGAAGCTGAGTTTTCTTCGTATTGCTCCGAGCTCTTTGAAAATAAAATGCAGACCATCTGCTTTCCTGACGCAGAGCATATAAGTAGTAAGTGAATGACACTTTTGTGACGCCATATCCTTGCTTTTTCCTATCTCCACATGATTTATCGGTGAATTGTAGCATAAAATAGATATATTTATTAGATGGTAGAGTTTTGCAACATCTCGCCCAGGTTTTGGTACAACTGCCTTACCTATTTCTTCCGCAACAGCTCCTGTGCTTGTTACTGTCGTGTTCCGGTTTGGAGGATAAAGAACAGGTACATTTATGCACATTCCAACCTCGCCACACGGATACCAATGCACCCTTAACATCTTTGGTGTCTATGATCTATCTTTTTACATTAGGAGAACCATTGGAATATTTGCTGTCCAACGGCGACAAGAACCGCGTTGCAGAACTATCACCTATGTAATAGTGACCTTAGAGAAATAAAGTGACGATGTGAGTTATACATATATACTACAGTCTTTGTCGTCGGAACTTGGTGAAACTCCATTTTCATTCAATATTTTATATTAAAACACTTGTACTATTTCACAATAAATTACATAATCGTAATAAAACACTTGTACTGTTTTACAATAATAATTTATTGTGAAACAGTACAAGTATTTAAATATAAAATATTGAATGAGTTTTACATGAGCCTTTTCTTGCCCTTAACGAGATGCTTAGCAACTGGCAGTTGATGTATTCTTCAAAATGGAGCCCAGATCAACACGAGAGAAAATTAAAAGAATGTTATTTTTACTGTCTCACGTAGGTATAATATGTGTTTTGATAAATTCGCAATTTCTTTTTTACTTATCAAACTTTTTTTTGCTGTCGATAGGGAAGCGCTTGACTACGATCTCGCCTGATGGTAAGCTAAGATGCGGCCGAAGATGGAACGCGGTTCCTTAGAAGGTACCTGTTCACTCTTCTCTTGAAGATCCCCAGGTTTTACCCGTCGAGTAACGCAAACTCAGAAAGCATATTCCAGTCCTTTGCGATTCAGATCAAGCAAAAAAGAAAGAAAAATCAGATCAAATTCAGGTCGAGTCGAACCGCTTTGTTCGTGTTTGTGGAACGTCCATCATATGGTGATGCCTAGTATCCGTCCGCCTCGACGATCGATAGAAAAACGGGGATGGCGGAATTAGGTCGTGCAATTCCGCAGCGCACTCTCCAAAATGTATCCGATAAAAGACCGATAAACTAACCACGGCGATGAGCGAGGCTCCGGAGTTTTTTGCCTACCAGATCATCGTCCTTTATAAGCCTCTTGGCACGCCTTTCTATTGCCTCTAGCGTCTCCAGCTGGTATTTGGCGGATCCATCCCAGAGGTGAGAGCAGTATTCCATGCACAAACAGACTTGTACTTGATAAAGATTGAGCAACTGTCCCGGGCTGAAATATTGTCTCATCTTGGCCAGAATACCAAGCTTTTTTGAGGCAACTTGGGCTTTCAATTCGATGTATGAACTAAAGTTAAGAGGAGGCGTCAAGGTGATGCCAAGGAGCTCGAGGTGGTCAGTTATCGGCACGTACATATCCTGAAAAGCCGGAAATAGGTGGAATGGACTCTTTTAGCGAAAAATAGACACGCCTGGGTCTTAGCCGCATTAAACTTGACCAAATTGACATCCCCCAATCGGAGACTGCCTGTAAGGACAGGTTAATACGATCGACCATCGCCTCTCTGAAAGGCTGGATATATGCCGTGCTGGCTCGCGCGCTAGATACGTATCCCTCCACAACAATGCTATCGTCTGCGTACCCATAGACCGTTAATATGTAAAAGGAATAAAGTTGCAGAGAGAACGGATCCCTGAGGGACTCCGGCATTTATATCCATTTGGTCGGACTGGCAGCCGTCGACGACTACCCTAATCGACCGGCCACTCAGAAAATTTGAGATCCAGGCGCAGAGACCAGTAGGTATACCGTACGAAGGAAGCTTGCTAATAAGATTGTCATGCGAGACCCTGTCAAAGGCCTTAGAGATATCAAGGAAGATAGCTAGTGCTTCACCATGTTTCTCGATGGCTGCACTCAAGACGTAGGTGGCATACGGTAGAAAATCCGCAGTGGACCGATTTCGGTGAAACCCGTTTTGGCGGTCACTGAGTAAATCGTTCGCTTCTAGGTGTGCGATTATCTTCCTGTTTAGTACATGCTCCATAGTCTTGCAGAGTATGGACGTGACTAAAATTGGCTTATAAGTAGAGGATTCGGCACGACTGCCTTTTTAGGCACAGGCTGCACGTTAGCAAGCCTTAATGATTTAGGTACTTTTCCGGTCGTCATCGAAAGGCGAAAGAGATGTGTCAAGACAGGAGCGAGTTCAGGCGCACAGGTTTTAAGTACTATTGCTGGAATCCCATCAGGGCCATTGATTTGTTCACATCCAGAATCTGCAGCGTTTTAAGAACCTTAGTCTGACGAATGCGAATTTCCGGCATTTTCACCTTGCATTCAGGTAGGCTGAGAAGTTTCGCGTTGGCGGGATCAAGACGTGAGTTTTCCATGAATAGAGTAACGAACAGGTTTGCTTTCTCTACAGCGGTGTGAGCTAGAGTCCCATCCGGTTTCAGCAGTGGGGGAAGTGAGGGAGGCGGCAGAAATTCAATTTAAACGACTTTGCCAGGGACCAAAACGCTTTACTACCTGAGGGGTACGAAGCCAGTTTGTTCCCAGTACGGTTGACATGGTCAAATCGAGCCTTTTTGTAGGATTTGGCGGCCCAGTTAAAGACTTTCTTCTTCTCCGATACGTCCTTGGCCTTGCGGTATCGAGCATCTACCCAAGCCAGATATGCTTCACGCCTCAACGCATCTACAATCGGCTCTGAATCGGCCAGGGTTAAGCTTTCCTGGACATGGCTATTTCGGAGAAAAGGATAAAGTATTCCATTCCCTGTCGCAGCACATCAGTCACAGCATCCGCGCAGGTCGAGGAGTCTTCAGAAGAAAAGCAGAGAGGTCGCTAGGGATAAGACGCAAAGAAGGAACGCATCTCATCCCAATCTACTGACTTATATCGCCACATGCGCCGAGAGCCCCTGGGACTGGGATCGGGCGCCAAGTAGACGGATACAGATTTCACCAGACAGTGATCGGAGCTGCCAAGCGGCGAGGAAATCGCCATCGAGTAGCGGTCTAGATCCGTAGTCAGCAGAAGATCCAAGCAATTGGCTGTGTGGCTCTCAACGATAGGAACCTGCGTCGGGAATCAAAGCCGAGCACCCTCGATTCGTACTTAGGCTCGCTAACCACTCGACCAACGTGGCGGTCAAATTATAACAGTAAAGCAAATTTAAAGCAAATAAAATTAAGGTATAGGCAAAACTTCTGTATAACTAAGAAGGTGCAAAAATTGTTGCCGTGTTTTTATATCATAAGATAGCAAAAAAGCAGTTGGCTCTTAACATAGAAAGTGGTAACCATCATGTTATTTGTGTATGGTTATCTATATGACATTTTTATTTTAATGATAAATGATATATTTATTTTAGTGTCACATTTACCAAGTTTACTGGCTACCTTAGCTTCTTAGTTTACCATCAGGCGAGACCATGGTCAAGCGCTTCCCTATCGATAATATATATATAAGTTATATATATTATTATTACATATAAGGAAAGTTGTTCTTCGATTTCCGACATAAGTTTGTTCCGGCACTCGTTGACGTGTTGTTGAGAAACTCCGCTGCGGCCAAAGTACAAAGCATCATTCGTACTTTCGTCCGCATAGCAATTAATGTTGCTTGATTGCAACATGTCTTTAATATGCAGAAGAAACACTGTAGGCAATAGACCGCGGCGAAAACCATAACCCCAAAAGCCGGCTGTTAATAATGGATCCCATTATTTTTAACAACAAAGTAGGGGGGGGGGAAATCTGAGCGATCGCCTTTCTTAGGGATTGGGTATATATATATGTATATATATATATATATGTATATATATATATATATATATATATATATATATACAGGGTGGGCAAACAGGGTGATAGTTGGGATTATTATAGGCAAGTTTTTAATACAAGTTCCCATTTTGATAGTACATTTTTTTACAGTAAGGTTCTAAAGTTACAAATAATTTTAATGAGACTTAAAAGTAATTGAAAATGGTGCCAATACTCATTAATCATGGATCCCACTATCATAAAAGCACTTAGGTAGTTTTGATACATTCCCTAGAAGCAACTAAACACCATTTATTGTTGTCGTCAAAAACACTAAAATAGTCGTAACTTCTAAGATCAAGATTGAGCTCTGCCGTAGAGATGGTTTTATTACAAATAATCGCAACTATCACCCTGTTTCGTTTGATCCACGATTTTTTGCCTACCCTGTATATACCGTGTTAGTTACGCCATTTATAACTCAAGAACGGCTTGACCGATTTTGATGGTTTTTGTGATTTTTTGGTTTGTCTTGGTCAGGGGTTAGTTCAGTTTGGATAATAAGTATTAAAATACGATATTCATTAACTATGACTGTCAGGCGGAAACGAGGTTCGCCGGGTTGGCTAGTATATAAAATTCAACAAATTAAAAATATTGTGACTACCCTGTGAATGTACTTCATAAATTTAATTTAATTAACGTACACATCACAAGCAATCAATTAGCCAGTTGCTATGTCACCTGGTCCAAAAACAGTCACTTCGAGCTCACCTTCAATAGAGCTTGTTAAACCGGTTGAATGTCATTACAATTTTATAGCCGTCTCCTTAGTTTGGTGGTCCTAAAATGTAAAGTATTTTCAAATTTTATTCAACTAAAATAAGTTTTCTTCACGTCCTCAGAAAAAATAACTTGCTGTATTGGTAAGTGATCGCAATATAAAAATAATAAGGAGGCTACTTCTATGTTCGGAGGTTAAATTTTGTCGTGTGCCGAAAATTTTTTGAACGCTGTGTAGGAAAACTTCAAACGCAAAAACCAGAGAAAACTTACGTGTTATTATAATATTTTCGTTCATAATTTTAATTAATCATGATACTTTTCGTAAAATTAATAATCTTCTCTTATATATATATATATAATAATCTATATTTATATTATAAATGCGGAAGTTTAAAAGTTTGGATGGATGGATATTTGTTACTCAATCACGCAAAAAGTACTGTTTTTTTATATTATAAGATAGCAAAACAAGGAGATGGGTCTCCTGATGGAAAGAGTCAACCACCGCCTATAGACACCAAAGATGTTAATGGTGCGTTGCTATCTCTCATCGCGATCAGCTCAGATCATGTGGTCCTAGTTCGACCTCCAGGTCTCGTAAAGTGTTATTGAGGATTTTTCGAGGTTTTTCTCAAAAATCTAAAATTTTAGTAGCAGCTTGGAGTTTGGCGGGTGGTGTGTTACTACTCCCATACCTCGGATGAGCAAGTAAAGCTGTCGGTCTCGGTAATAGCAAGAAATAGTCGATATAAGGTCGGTAAACTGCAGCGATGGGGATCACCACTCCACTAACCGACAAACCGGTGAATCATGATGAACCGGAAAGTCTATAGACGTTGGTTTTACTCGGCCTACAAGCAAGGGAACCGGGCGTGATGATAAATGTATTTGAAATACTAGTTTGAGCGACCACTGAGCAGGTTATAGTATTTACATTTCAGATTCAACAGCATTTACAACATGAACCGATTAAAATAATTTTTTAACTTTAATATCATGTTGACCCCTCCATCATGTTTTATAGGTAAAAAAATGTGTAAACGGTTGACCCTATGGGCCATCCCTGAAACTTCCCATTAAATTACAGTATTTCAAAAGAGTAAAAAATATGAGCATAGATTTTTCAGTTCAAACATCTATATTGTTAAACATGGCAGTATATTAATTCTTGAAAAGCTGAAGGTACTTAGTCTCACAATGTGATAGGTGGCAACTTATCCGCCAACCGGGCACTGAACCAATCCCGGATAACATTGTTTTTATCAGAAAACTGAAAAACACATTTTCGAATTGCCTGACGCGGAAATTGAACCCGGGGTCGGTCAACACCGACTAGACCTAAACAAAATAAATTTTACTAAAATACATTTTCAGTTAAAAAAATGTGTAATCGGTTAAACCTACGGGCCATCCCTGCAACTTCCCACTAATTTAAGGTATTTTAAGCTCAAAAGAGTAAAAAATATAAGCATAGATTTTTCAGTTCAAACATCTATATTGTTAAAAATGGCAGTATATTAAATTTTGAAAAGCTGCATATTTTGAAAACGATGATGGCATTCAACTTAATT
The DNA here is from genome assembly GCA_036924255.1 of Apodemia mormo. Lineage (NCBI taxonomy): Eukaryota > Metazoa > Arthropoda > Insecta > Lepidoptera > Riodinidae > Apodemia > Apodemia mormo. The sequence goes on along the minus strand of JAUPFN010000007.1, from coordinate 16,387,173 downwards.
TTTGAGACTTTTAGAGAGATTTTGAATAGGTTGAAAAATTTCGATGCAATGTCAAAAAAAAATTATTTTAATTTTCTTTATTGATACAACCGATTTTGATTAAATTAACGGTATTTGACGCAGTTTTTAAAGAAGTAAAGCTGATAAGATTTTTAAGTCAATCGATGAATTAATTTGAAAGTTATTTAAAAAAAATAAATGAATTTGCTAAAAACAACGTAATTTTAATATTTAAAAACTGCAAGTTTTGAGAATTAGATTCGATTTTGATTTTTGAAACGGCATTTGACGTAGTTTTTTTAGTACTAAAATATCGTAGAATACAAAAAAATGATTAGTTGAAAAATTTCGAAGCTGTGTCGAAAAACACTTTTTTCAAAATTTTTCGTCAACGATTACTCCCAAACGGATAAAACGATTTTGATGCAATTTATATATTAGACGTAGTTTATTGAGGAATAGAGCTGAATAGTTTTTGTACTCAATCGGTACATACATCTGGAATATATTAAAAAAGTACTGTTTCACCAAAAAGTTTTTAGATTTGTCCAGTCGTTCAAAAGTTATGAGATGTTTACATACACACATACACACACACATACCTACATACATACAGACATACTGACGTCATCGCGAAAATAGTCGGAAAAGATTCCTAGGACCTCAAAACGTGGAAATCCGGTGAAAACTCGATTTTCGAAAATCGGGGTAAAATCAGTAGCTTCCTTATCTACATACGTAGTGGGAAGTTAAAAATATATTTTTTTGATATTTTGCCAATATTGATATTGTTATATTTTATTCTGTATATCACTTTAATTTCTTTATTTGACACCAGGGCGTTCTACTTGCGGCAGCAGTGCTGAATCTATAGTTCGCATACGATTCCTATTTGTCCGTGGGCTTGGATGCTTAAATAAAATTTTGAAGCAGTTGTTATAAATTATAATATGCAAGCCACTGCCTAAACAAATATTATCGGTAATCCCTTGGAAATAATTCATATTTTCAAATTCATAGACAAAGTTTATACAACATGGCAATACAACATTTCATGCCAATCCATTCAACCGCTGCTTTCGGCATGTTTATTTTGATATCTTTACGAACTTTCATATTTATATTATTATGCGAATATAAGCAATTAGCAAAGTCCTAATTCGAAAATTCGTAGTAAAACATCTACTGAAGATTATCGCATGTATTTTTTACGTGATAGTATAATAAATAATATAATATAACATTCCATATAATTATCCTGTTTTCTGTTTTTCTCGTTACTCTGGAGCTAAAGAAGTCTGCATTTTACATTTTAAAAGTACGCGGATTATAAACATCTTTTGTTTCAATTAACCCGACTCGTCTTGAAAACTCATTTTACAAACGTAAGAAGCTTCGATTAACAACAAATAAATTATGATTAATTCAACAATAAAATGCATAAATACAAATATTTCCATCAATTATGGGACTTTACTCGCTCTTTCCAAAACAACAAGTTCTTTGACTTTTTAAACTTCATATTATAGATATTTTCCCCGTGTAGGTTCTGGGCTGCTTTAAAGAATAGACCAACTGCCGTTCTTTTAGGCAGGTCGTAAAAGGCGACCGATTGGCTATGCGAGTCACTACCATCGTGGCTACTAGGTGTTCTGCATTGTCTCGCCCGGGTCAGGTAGCACTGCCTTACCTATTCCTGCCGAAATAGTGTCAGTGCTTGTCGCTGTCGTGTTCTGGTTTGGAGGATAAGGTAGCCGGTAAACTTGTGCATGTGGCATTAGACCTCACCACAAGATAGCAACGCACCATTAACATCTGTGATGTCCAAAGGCGATGGTTGACTCTTTCCATCAGGAAACCCATCTGCTTGTTTTGCTCTTATCGTATTAAAAAAATACACCAAATTACATAATTTTGTTTCATTTTCGTACTTATAATTATAAACTGTTTAGATTCAGATATCTAAATATCAGTATCTATTGACTGATATTTGTATCTGTATCATATTTTATACAAACCCTTCATTTATCACTTTTAATTATACTTTCAAAATTAAGTCATATTTTCATTCATACTCTCTCGTGTGGGACTGACAGGGTAAACCAACTTGTCAATAGACGCTTTGTTTTGCTACGAATCACAAGTTAGTGACTATTGAGATGGATGTTGTGGCGCCGCTTGTCGAAACCACTGAAATGCTCTACTCCGGCTTTACAGTGGTGAACTACCGATAAACAACACACAGCAATATTCTAACCATCAGCTTCTATTATTGACAACCTCTCATACTAACAGCCTAGCTTCAAAGCTACGCTACATCCACACTTTTCGGAGTCCACCTCGGACTTTCCCAGCAGCGACACTGTCCCGCTCGCTCCGACTCACTGCGAACCTCAGCGGAGCGCACTCGTCCCGACTCATCGAGGGCCGTCCATATTCTGCCCAAATAGCATGTAATGTAGTGATTCTGTCCGTCTCGCCGCAAGCATGAGCACTCAAGGCACATACGTTTCACTGACTTAACTAGTTCGAGCTTCGGTCTAAGGATTACTGTGCGGATAAGCAAATCAACTTTTCAAATATTTGAAATTTAAAAGTTACAACGAGTGTTTCATTTTGTGATATTTTCAATTTCGTTGTAAAATGTAAACAAATAAAAAATATGTCAGTGTTGTAAATAAGATAATAAATAATGGTTAAATAAATACAGAAACATAAATAATAATAATAATAGAAAACATATTCGAATATAACAATCAGATGGCTCTCCTGGTGAAAACAGACAACCATTGTTTATAAATACCAAAGATGTTAATGGTACGTTGTTATCCATGTGGTGAGGTTTTGATGCCACACACATGAGTTTACCGACTACCTTACCCTTCAAACCGAAACACGACATTAACAAACACCGACGCTATTACGGCAGGAAAAGGAAAGGTAGTGGTACGAGACCCGTGCGAGACAATGCAAATCACTACCACCTATTAGGTACAATGGTTGTGACTCGTATAAAAGCAAAATAAAATCCTACCAAAAATAATTTCATGTAAAATGTTGCCACAACGAGATCATAATATGTAGAACCAAGCTTCTAACTCCACAAACCCTCACTCTACAAGCCCTAACTTCACAAACTCTACCCATTTCCTACTTCAAGAACTATTTTAACAAAAAAGTAACGGATATTTATTACCGAATTTTCGCCATCAAGTATCCTGTTAAAATCTACGGACTCAAAAGTGCCCCCGCCAATATGAGCGAGAAAGCACAAAGGCACTACCAACTTTTCTCTAAGCACTTCGTCGTATTTTTGAACCCTCATAACATGGGTTTGGACAGAGTGTAGTGAAATCATAGTGATTCTATACTCGTCGTCCAAACCCAAGTAATGAAGGTTTTAGGTTTGCATCACACCTGATAAAAAAAATCGGAATAAGATGTCAATTATACTGGACTAACTACATATATACATTTTCAATTGCATAGCATATCAATAAATCGAATGCAACTCTTATACATTCTGTTTATGGAAATCTAAACAACCCCGAATTCATCACTAACTTTCTCACTGAAGATGATCAAAATCGCATAATTTTATGCTAGAAGTCTGAAAATTAATATAATAACACCGTAAAGCATAATACAAAATCTATTTCAGTATTTTTATTAAATTATTCCCCACCCTTTCAATTAGGGGATAAAATTTTGTGTTTTTTTATCACTACATAGTATAAAACAAAGTCGCTTTCTCTGTCTGTCCCTATGTCTTTATGTCCCTATGTATGCTTAAATCTTTAAAACTACGCAACGGATTTTGATGCGGTTTTTTTAATAGATAGATTGATTCTTGAGGAAGGTTTTAATATATGAACCTTTCCGATATTCTCACAGGAACAAAAGATACGCGGGTGAAACCGCCGGCAGGTCGCTAGTATTATATAAGATAGCAAACGAGCTTTTTAACCTGTCGTATTAGAGAGTAAACTGTGGCCAAATTGAATATCGAAAGAACGTGCCAGTATGCGATAGCGTGCTGTATCACAGGCGGAACAAATGCAATTCGGTACCGTCCGATAAGCCTAATAAACACAATTGGCAATATTTTTGTTAAGTCCAAAATGTGAAGTCCGAAAGTGAGTGAAATTTTACCACCCCGTATCCCATGTGCCTCAAATGAGTACATAGTGCTGTTGGCCCTGGTTACCGCTAGAAACAGGCACCATCAGCAGGTCGGTTAAATGCGGCAATGGGATCACCACTCATCTTGCCAACCAACAAACACGAAATCGGAAACCGAAAAGTCTGTAGACATTCGGTTCACTCTACCTAATCCATAAAGGAAACAGTGTGATGATATTTTATATATTAATTCTAGAAATGCTACTATCTATATACAATAAAATTCACCCTGTAAATTATCATCATAAATTCTCTTCTGACGTGAAATAACTTTTAGACTAAAACTGCAAAAACTCTATGACCTGAACAACGATCTACTTAAACTTTATTAACCATAACTTTTCTTCCATAATAATCTATGATACGTAAATGAAATAAAAAAACTGTCGTAAAAAGCGTTTATTAACAATAACTAAATAATGAAAACGCAAAGCGATAATATTTTATTATTATTTATTGCCCGCACGATAAAGCCTAAATACCTATAGACCGTGGTCCCACGAACAAACTTTCTTTTTGATTGATAACAAGCTGAATTTTTTGAACATCTTCTGGTCCAAAAGCAGGCGAGAAATTTTGGGAAGGTCCTCTTGGCAGATTGAAATTGCCAAAATATATAATTTTGTCAAATGGCGATACCGGACTTGCAAGTCTGGCGAAACGTTCACGGTTAATTTGCTACTACGCAGTATACAACATTTTCAAAAAAAACCAAACAGTTATTTTCGGTTAATTGATTTTTATTTCATGTTTTTATCAGGTTTTTTAGAACTTGAAAGAAATATGCCAGACATTTTTGTCGATTTTAAAGTACCCCCAGACCTTCAAATACATTTTACGAAAGTTACCAATATGTTTTTATATTTATTTATTTATTTATTTAACATTTTATTGTACACAACAAAATATATATTAATAATCCCCTGTGTTGGTCCGGGCTGCTTTGAATAATACACCAACTGCTGTTCTGCCAGGCAGGTCGTAAAAGGCGGCCAATTGGCAATACGTGTTACCATCATCGTGACTACTAGGCGATAGAGTTCGGTAATCTCTCGCCCGGATATTTGGTACCACTGCCTTACCTAATCCTGCCGCAATAACAAATGCTTGCCATTGTCATGTCCCGGTTTGGAGGATAAGGTAGCCGGTAGACTTATGCATTTGGCATTGCAATCCCGTCACATCCACCCACCCACCCATTGACTTAAAAATCTTATCAGCTTTTCTGCTTTAAAAACTGCTTCAAATACCGTTTAATCAAAATCGGTCAATTTGTTTGGGATGTATCAATGAAGAAAATTAAATATAAAATGTTTTTGACATAGCATCGAAATTTTTCAATCTATCGATTATTTAGTTAAAGCAATATTTTAGATCTCAAAAATTGAGTTGAATGCCATCATCGTTTTCAAACATACAGCTTTTCAAAAATTAATATACTGCCATTTTTAACAAAATAGATGTTTGAATTGAAAAATCTATTATAAATAAATAAATAAATATTCACTGGACAAGTTACGCTTACTGATCTAACCCCAAAGTAGCAAATTATTTGCTTGTGCTATGGGTGTTAGTCAACGATACTAATACATATAAATACATATATAAATACTAGAATATATTTAATAAACACTCAAACCCGGAAATACAAACATTTATGCTCATCACACAAATGCTTGTCCCAGTCGGGGATCGAACCCGAGCCCCTTCGATTGCGTAGTCAGGGTCGCTAACCACTCGACCAACGGGGCGGTCTGAAAAATCTATGCTTATATTATTTACCCTTTTGAGCTTAAAATACCTTTTTTTTGGGAAGTTTCAGGGATGGCCAGTAGGGTCAATCGTTTACACATTTTTTTCTATATTTTCTCACCTTCCCTGGAACTCAACAATTAATTCAAAACCAAAATTAGCCAAATCGGTTCAGCCGTTTTCGAGTTTTAGCGAGACTAACGAACAGCAATTGATTTTTATATCTATAGAAAATTTTTGTTGTGTACAATTTAAATGTTAAATAAATAAATATAAAATAAATTTTATAAATTAATATAAAAATATAAATATGTTTAAAGGTGTATGGAAGTACTTTAAACCCGACAAAATTATCTGGCATATTTTTTTTAATTCTAAAAAACCTAATTAAAAGATAAAATAAAAATCAATTTGCCAAAAATTTTTTTGGGACTTTTGTTATTGCAAATTTTGTGTACTGCGCTGTGTGCAGTAGTGAATTACCCGCGAGCACTCTGCCAAACTCACAGGCTCGCTACCGCCATTTAGCAAAATTATATATTTTCGCGATTCCAATCTGCCAGAAGGACCTTCCCAGCCAGCCGCCATTCATAGCCAGCTCTGTCTATTCGTTTTGTATACGAGAAGTTGTCTCGTATACAAAACGAATAGACAGAGCGTGCCTATCTTCGAAAAGTCTCGAATCTGGTAACTAATATAGCCTGATTTGCTTCAGTAAAGGAAAAATATTTATTAATAACAATAATTATTTTTCCACTCTAATCGCTTGATTATATTATGAAAAACGCGAGAAAAATTTTTCCTACGCATTCGATGTATTTTCTGACGAGTCCTACACTCCGAAGTTTCAGAATTATGAGATTTCTAAATTGATATCAATCAATTTAAAAATAACCTAATTTTCTTATTACACACAGTTTTTAATTTAGTACAGTTTTTAATTAATTATTATTGTAATTCAAGGGTAAAATTGTCCTACACGTAAAGTGGAAACTTTTTCATTTATTTTCGTTAGTTACCCGATTCGAGAATTTTCTAAGATAGGTTTGTAGTCAAAACGAAGCTTTTCACAAAAATTCAGCTTGTTATTAATCAAAAAAAAGTTTGTTTGTGGGCCACGGTCTACTATGCTTTCTTTTATTAAACCTTCAAGGTATTTTAATATTTTGTACCTATATTACAACCTAGAAGTATTTCATGTTTCTTTTTTATTGCATAGGCCTTACCCCGAGGGCCACCATTTAATTTTTGAAAAAATATTCCAACCATAAGGGTAAGAAAACAGAGGATGATTGATTATTCACTTACTGATTTTGATACGCAATACTTTTTACAGAGTAGTCCGATTTTAGTAATTATACCTTTATCGGATAGAACAGTGTTCCACAAAGTGTGTACCGCGGCACACTGGTGTGCCGTGATGATTAGTTGGTGTGCCGCGGAAAAATAAGGTTATCTTATAAAAATATTTTAGTAAGTCAGTAAGGGTAAGTAAAATACCTGCGTAAATCACGCGAGCGAATGCAATATCTTCTGCTTTCGAAGCATGCTATTGCAATGCTTTTGCCATTTGCAACGACCTATTTGAGTGAATTAGGATTTTCGACTCTTACCACAAAAAACCTCACCTCAGGACGACCGACGAAGAAATGAGAGCAGCCCTGTCAACGATTACTCCAAATTTAGACCGTCTATGCTCAATTAAACAGTCTCATGTTTCGCATTAAATACCTTAAACCTAATACCTTAAACCTTAAAGTTTGGGTTTGTTGATTAATATTACTTAAAAACGAACTTTTAATTTGTAGTGTACCTCCAATAATTTTAGTTTTCCTAGATGTACCTTGAGCACAAAAAGTTTGCGGAACACTGGGATAGAACATACCCGAGTAGGATCCCATGTAATTTTGGAAAAAAAATCGAACGATAAGGGTACCAAAACAGGGGATGATTACTCACTTACTCTTTCACGAAAATTACTAAGGTATGCGTTATATTAATTTAAGATCTGAGTTATTAAGGTTACTAAAAATGTTTATTCGGCATATAAATAAATATTAGATTATTAAATATTAGCAATTTTTTTATATCATTAGATAGCAAACAAGCAGATGGCTCTCCCGATGGACAGAGAACATCGTCTATGGACTCTAAAGACGTTAATGGTGCGTTGCTACCTGTGTGGCGGTCACATGCATAAGTCTAACAGCTACCTTACCCTCTTAACCGGAATACGACAATGACAATCATTGACGCTATTGCCGCAGGAATAGGTTAGACAGTGGTACCACATAGCGATACGTTGTGGAACTTGACCACCTAGCAGTCACGACCTGCTTGGCAGAGCGGCAGTTGGTCTACTCTTCAAAGAGCCTGGACCAACACGGAGGAAAATTGCCTATCTTATATCATAAAAGTCCTCCCCTGCGGCTCAGCCATCAAATTCGTACTCGTCAGACCTGTAATTGCCTATAGATATCGCAGTCTTTCTAGTAATGTGCTATAATGTGTAGATCTCACCACATGCTTAGAAGGACCATGAGAAGCCTGCCGCAGGTAGGCTCCATGTAATTACACGTTTAATTTCGACAAAATGGATTTTATGTAAATTTTCATTTTTATGATGAAATAAAGAGTTCATGAGCGATTAGCTCAAGAACTTTTTATTTAAAACGGCAAAGAATTTGTATATTCATAGTGGCGTTAACAGTGCACTTAATAAAAAGCCAAACATATACAGCGCATAAGCGACGGTCTAATGATAAATTAAAAAACTATGGCCCTTTTTACGTTCTAGTCATAATGACGAATTCTTTTTTTTTTTTGTGGTATATGCAAAGTTTGCATTTTATGATTTTTCCTAATTGTCTCGCCCCGCAATGTAAGCGTACTTTGCTCGGACTCACCGCACCCCCAGAATTCTGGAACCAGCCGTTTATTTGGCGCGATACGTAGCACATACATTGCTTATTTTTTTTAATTTCTTTATTTCACTATTTTTTTAGAATAAGCACTGTAGAGTATTTGAATAAATCAGGATATAGATCGGCTTTATCCTTTGCGCAATGGAGAAAGCCGATCTTCTGGTCTCGTTCTTTGCGGCTAACTCGACTCTGGATGACCAAGGGACCACACCACCTACCATCCCGCAGTGTGATAGTTCCATGCTGGAACTAAAATTTCGGCAGTCTGCTGTACGTAAAGCACTACTTTCCTTGGACATCCACAAGTCGAGCGGGCTTGATGGCATCCCTCCAATTGTGCTTAGAGTATGTGCTCCAGAGTTGGCGCTAGTATTGACGCACCTTTTCCGGCTTTCCTATTCACTCGGCGTGGAACCGAATTCATGGAAGACAGCTTTAGTGCATCCCATCCTTAAAAATAGGAGATCGCTCTAATCCGCCAAACTATCGGCCAATAGCCATAACCTCCTTGTTTTCCAAAATAATGGAGACTCTTATAAACTGTCAGCTCCTGAAGTAGAAGATCACCAGCAGATTAGTGAACGTCAGTATGGATTCCATCATGGCCGCTTAGCTGGTGATCTTCTAGTATACCTGACGCATCGTTAGGCGGAGGCGGTTGAGTCCAAGGCATTGACAGTTAGTTTAGACATAGCGAAGGCCTTTTATTGGGTATGGCATAAAGCGCTGCTCTCGATGCTGCCTTTCTATGGGCTTCCCGAGAAATTATGCGAGTGGATCACCAGTTTTTGGATGTGCATGCTCCGACCTTAAACCTGTCAGTGCTGGTGTTCCAATACCTTATTCATGTCATACGAATTTCCCGATATCGACTGTATTATAGGAAGTGTTCTGATGAGCTATTTAATTTAGTGCTGACATCCACGTCCGCTATCGCACTATACGATGTAGTGAGAGATCCCATCCTCACCATATTGATGATTAGTCTGTTCGATTTACTTCATACCTTCTTTTACGAACATTTAAACTCTAGAACAGCTTACCTTGCATGGTTTTTTCGAATAGCTTTGACATTGGGATTTTTAGGAGATTCAAACAAAATTCTCAGAAGCCAGCATTGCATTGGCAACCAACGTTTAGTATGGCAAATATCCACGGGCAGTGGTGACTGTTTTTTCTACCAGGTGGCCCACTCACTCATACGCCTGCAGTTACTATAAAAATGCATAAGTTAATGTAAAAACGTCCACATAATAATATAAAACGCTTCTAATTTGTTACATTTTAAACATCTCTTACAACCTTATTAGAAGAAGATAGTAAGCCGTTTTACCAATGTAGAAAGAACATTAAGGGCTGTGGAAGGAAATGTCCTCACCTATCAACAGATTTGAAACAATTATTATTTGAAGCTGCTAGTAATATAGATAATTTCTTATTATGACGATATAAGTAGTTCTCATATCTGGATTTAAGAAATAAAATACTTTGTTAAGTTCCCACTACGTAGTACGTAGTGTACGTAGATAGGAAGTTACTGAATTTGCCCCGAATTTCGAAAACCGATTTTGCGCCGGATCTCCACCTTTTGAGGTCCTAGGAATCTTTTCCGACTATTTTCACGATGACGTCAGTATGTCTGTATGTATGTATGTGTATGTGTGTGTGTTTGTGTGTATGTAAACATCGCATAACTTTTGAACGGCTGAACCGATCGAAACGCGGTTGGTGGCATTCGATTGGATTCTGCTCAACTGAGACTTCCTGAAACTTTGAACTAAGTCGGCCTAAGACACTTTGAGAAATTTTAAAAAAACCCCAAAAAAATTGGGCAAAACAGTATTTTTTTAACATAACTTCAGATTAATGTACCGATTGAGTACAAAAACTAATCGGCTCTATTCCTCAAAAAACTACATCTAATACATAAATTGTATCAAAATCGGTTCATCCGTTTGGGGAAATCGTTGACGAAAAATTAAAAAAAAAAGTGTTTTTGGACATAACTTCGAAATTTTTCAACCAATCATTTTTTAGTATTCTACAATATTTAAATACTAAAAAAATTATGTCGGATGGCATTTCAAGAATCAATATCGAATCTTTTTTTCACAAGTTACAGCTTTTCAAATATTAAAATTACGTCATTTTTAGCAAATTTACTTTATATTTTTAAAATAATTTTCAGGTTAATACAACGATGGACTTAATCTTATCAGTTTTTCTTTTAAAAACTGCGTCAAATACCGTTAATTGGACCAAAATCGGTCAATTCGTTTAGGATTTATTAATGATCAACATATTTGAAAAAAATGTTTTTTTTCACATTGCTACGAAATTTTTCAACCTATCGATTATTTAGCTAAAGCTATATTTTAGTTCTCAAAACTTGAGTTGAATTCTATCATTGTTTACAAAATATACAGCTTTTCAAGAATTAATATACTGCAATTTTTAAAAAATAGATGTTTGAACTGAAAAATCTATGCTGTTATTTTTACTCTTTTGAGCTTAAAATGCCTTAATTTAGCGGGTAGTTTCAGGGATGGCCTGTAGGGTCAACCGCTTACACATTTTTTAATTTGATTTCTTAATATTTTTATACACATATTTACATAAAAGTGTTCATCCCAAACGTTCGGTGATAGTTGACAGTTGCAAAAAAAATTAGAGTTGTCTTATGGACACCCGGAATTCATTTCGCTATCTCTGAGACTGTGGTGTGACGCCAAGGGCGCCAAAATGGAACGCAAAAATAATTATTTAACGTTAAAAATAAAAATAAAAGTATCTTCACCCTGAAGAGGTTGGCAGAGGTACAACCATGATTAGCTGAAAGCACTTAGTCTCATAATGTGATAGGATAGGCAACTTATCCGCCAACCGGGCACTTAACCAATCCCGGACAACATTGTTTTTATCAGAAAACTAAAAAACACATTTTCAAATTGCCCGACCCGGAAATTGAAACCGGGGCCTCATGTGGTCAACACCGATTAGACCTAAAAAAAAAGGTGTGTGTGCGATTCACACACGATAGAAGTGAAACTTCAGTAAATCGAGAAAAGAATGAGATGACATCTTACTAAAAAGCTGTAATACGCAGCCGCATACAGTGTAAAGTAGTATTAGCTCACGTACTTTTCACATATACTAACACACGTTAAATGCTCAAATACAAGCAAGTATTAAACAGTGTGCAATATACATACACACCGATATTTGCTCTCTCGCTTTGGCTCACTAATTACAGGCGACTATGCTTAGAAGACGGGAGTGGGGACGCTACGAAGTATGGAACAAAGAGGAGAGACCGATAATATAAAATAGTATGTATATTTCTGTCTCATTCTTTACCGGCTTCGTTCTACAGATTTTTGTATTTGTGTCTCTTACCTGTCGTTTTTTCCGTTGCATCAGCCCCCCAAGACAAGTCGCATCAACGCTAGGAGAATAGAAAAGGAAATGTATGCATTTGACATAAGCTGTTGATACGAGCGTAAACGAATTTGTAATTGGTAGCCAAGTGTCCTTCGTGAAACGAAACGTTATATTGCATCGATCATTTTTGATAATTTTCATACATAACCTTAGCCAAGTGGCACTTTTGACAAGCAAAATTGTGATTTGATAATCAGCGAACGCTAGAACCCTGTAAATTACGCTAGAAATGGCGGATGATCACTATTATTCAATCAGCTGTTCTAAATCATGGATATTATCTGTTAGAATTTTTTATAATTTTAAAGTAAAATGAACGCAAATTGCCATAATTTAAGAGTCCTAACCTAACTAGAGGGATTTCAATACATTTTCTTTTTCTAAGCCGCAGACGCCTTTGTAATGGATTTCGGTTTTCATCCCCTAACTCCACGGGGAATGAACTCAGAGTAAAGTGACCTTGACAAAAGTTGGTGTCCCTTACCCCCTTCAAGCAATAGTGCAATAAAAAGGGGTGTTATATAGGGTTAAAATTTTCCATTAAAATTTTTCTAAGTCCTGCGCACGCACTGACCGCCAACCGAGCTCTCTGTCCATTCTAATATAACGTTTTGGCGTCATTTAGACCAAATTGGTAGCCAAGTGGATCATGGCTTGTTTAACGTTCATTCTATTGAGGTCTATTGAATATTGTCTGTGAATTGACGACATTGTCAGTTTGAAGTATTATTTTCACAACGTGAATATCGGATGAATAATATACATACATGGATGTAATATAAAAAATAAGAACAGAGTCGCTATATTTGATTCAATTTTGATTGTATGTACCGCGTAATTGCGGATACGATAAAATATACTATATTTTCTTCTCGATTACTGTCATGCCGTAAGTTTCTATACAGCTAACATATCAATTGAACTCTGTCAGTACTACCAATTTAAAAAGTTATAAAATTAAATACTGTCACCAAGATTTATGTATTTATCTTCGTTGCTATCAAATTTGATTGTGTTAACATATTTTAAGTAAATCCTCTTTACATTACAAGTGAACGTAGAATTGTACAAAATGTTATCGATAGTCAAAACTTATGTTTCAGATTTATGAAAGCTGATGATAAATCCCGCAGCAATAGCAACAGTGCTTGTTACTGTCGTGTTTCGGTTTGGAGGGTAAGGTAGCCGGTAAATGTATGCATGTGGCATTAATACCCCGCCCGCGCCACAAGGAGCCTCAATTTGGGTTTATTTTACTTTAAAATTATCAAAAATTCTCACAGATTTTATCCACGCTTTAGAACAGCTGATTGAATAATAGTGATCAATCGCCATTTTAAGCGTAATCTGCAGGGTTCTAGCGTTCGCTGATTATCGAATAATTCGCTATTATTTTGCTTGTCAAAAGTGCCACTTGGCTACGGTTTTGTACGAGAATTGTCAAAAATGATCGATGCAATATAACGTTTCGTTTCACGAATGACACTTGGCTACCAATTACAAATCCGTTTACGTTCGTGTCAACAGCTTATGACAAATCCATACATTTCTCTTTCTATTGTACTAGCGTTGATGCCAAGTCTTGGAGGGCAAGTCTTTTTTGCTTTTAATGCACTTTTCATATAAATAAAACTTATAATCTCGGTGAAAATAATACTTCAAAGTGACGTTTACCGTCAATTCAGAGACAATATTCGATATACTTCGTAAAGTTCGTATGGAACAAACGTTGAACAAGCCATGATCCACTTGGCTACCAATTTGGCTAAAATATCGCCAAAGCGTAATATTTGAATAGTTATTGAGCGTTTGCCACTTGTCTAGGGGGGCTGGTTTGAAATCACAACGATTCTAAAGAAGTTTCACTTCAATAAAATAAATTTTACTAAAATACATTTTTTGTTAAAAAAATGTGTAAACGGTTGAACCTACGTTCCATCCCTGCAACTTCCCACTAAATTAAGGTATGTTAAGCTCAAAAGAGTAAAAAATAACAGCATAGATTTTTCAGTTAAAACATCTATTTTTTTAAAATTGCAGTATATTAATTTTTGAAAAGCTGTATATTTTGTAAACAATGATGGAATTCAACTCAATTTTTGAGATCTAAAATATTGTTTTAGCTAAATAATCAATAAGTTGAAAAATTTCGATGCAATGTCAAAAAACATTTTATTTTTCTTTATAGATAAATTCCAAACAGATTGACCGATTTTTTAAATTAACGGTATTTGACGCAGTTTTTAAAGGAGAAAAACTGATAAGATTTTTAAGTCAATCGGTGTTTAAGCCTGAAAGTTATTTAAAAATATTAAATAAGTTTGCTAAAAACGACGTAATTTTAATATTTGAAAAACTGTAAGTTTTGAGAATTAGATTCGATTTTGATTTTTGAAACGGCATTTGACATAGTCTTTTTAGTACCAAAATATCGTAGAATACGCCGATATACGTAGAATACAAGGGCCGCTTCAGCGGCAGGATTGGAACACGTTCCATTCTACACAGCCAATCTCATAAGAGAGAAGCAATGCATAAAGGTACATGATACCACTCATGTACCTTAAAAAACCTGCCAAATGAGAGTCAAACACGCGTACGAAGGGTTCCGTATTATCATCTATAAAAAACGACAAAATATCACATTTGTAGTATCCTTAAATATTTATTTTATTTTAATTGTTTATTTTTAAAGTGATTATATAATTAAATATTCTGTGGATATTTCAAACGTCTGCCAGTTATCGTTATTAAGATCGAGAAAAAATTGCAAAAAAAAAAACACGTTTTTTGTATGGGAGTTACCTTTATTTTATTCTATTTTTAGTTTTAGTTATTATAGCGGCAATATAAATACATCATCTGTGAAAATTTCACCTATCATACTTCATGAGATACAGCCTGGTGACGGACATATAGATAGACAGACAAAGACGCACGGACGGCCAGCGGAGTCTTAGTAATAGGATCCTATTTTACCCTTTGGGTATGGAACCCTAAAAAGTATAGTAAAGCCAACGCTTTCACAATTCGGCTCTTTTCGGCAATGTTCGGTTTTCGGTAAATATTTTTTCTTAAACTGTGCATTTTACATTTTCTCTTAAACTGTGCATTCAAATACCATGGTAAATCCGGCTTGTAGTTCCAGAGATTAATACTTTCAAACAAACAAACAAACAAAAAAAACTCTTCAGCTTTATTATATTAGGTATAGTATAGATTCTTAAAGTTTAACTAGCCGTCGAGTCATTTGTATAAAGCCATCAATATGTGACTAGAAAATAACACCTCCACGGTCCACCCACAAAATAATTCTTGATTATGCAACGTTAAATTATAAAATATTTTTTCAAAATCGACGGTTAGCTCAGTTAACTGAATCAATTGGAAAAAAATAAGTTTTCTAGTTGATCGGGAATTGTCTCAAAAATCAGTGCAAAATAGTCGGCTTTTGGTAATTTTTTTTCGGTAGACCCTCAGTCCGTAGACTATAAAGTGCAAAAAGGAACTCCGATCCAAAAATATTGGCTGTTACTCCATATATCCCTGACCAACCACGACTAGGGATTTGTTGCAACACCATACAACTTCGGACTATAGGTTATTATAATATTTCTTGTGAATAAAAGTTAACTCGTAATTGAATCTAGAACCTCGTATTATTAGACAATCTATAGAAAGTTTTTTCACAAATTACAATACCGTTTTTTCACTTGTAAGAAATTTTGAAAATAATTATAATAAGGTAAATGACAACGTGAATATTTGAGTAATATTATAAAGTTTACTAGCTTAATCAAGAATACATTTTTTAAAAATATGAACAAAAATTTTAAAATATACATGTCATTTTTTCTCGGAAAATTTCGAATGACCCAAGATTGTACTTGTTTGCTATGGTAATAAAAAATGTAGATAAATATAGAACCGAGAGATTTGTATAAGACGCGTCTTGGAAACTGGTTATTAGTCAGTAGAGAACCGGCATTCTCGCAAAGCAGACGGCATAATGAAGACATTATTTTTTTACAGTAAGTAAAACTTTGATTGTATCTAATCCTTTATATCCTAATACGATTATTATTTTATAGTCTGTAGCGGTATACCTAGTCAAATAACATTAATAAAACAAGCCCAATAAGATATGATTATACCTGTTCAAAAGGCAGACAAACGGTCAAATTTATACTTAAGAAGGTTCTAATTTTTAACTTATTATTGCATAGGCTAGTACACATACAAATGATTCTCCTAACTGTGAAAGAGATAACTGCCGCCTATACAATAGCACTAAGCACAGAGTATTGTAGAAAGATTAGACAAGGCTAACCTGGACGAGTTACTGCAATATAATACAAGGTATTAGAGTTCTGCAGCAGTGACTTGAATAGTAAGTCCTTACAGTCTTTACTCGGACATTACGAGGCATTCACCAGATACCTGAATGGTCTATAGCAAATAAAAGATTTAGACTGTAGCGGGAATAGTAACAAATTTTGACTCTTCTTAAATTATGTGTATGTTTTCAGAGATGCCAAAATTGTTTATAACTTAGATTAAGTTAACACTCAGATTCAAAAGATAATAAAAAAATATTTATTTTTGACTGCATCGCTAATCAGCTTGTTTGGCTTAAATCATAGGGTTAGGGGAATTGATTCCCAGGCCGCGCAAAGAGTTATTGTATTTTAACTATCTATAATAATATTAGTAGCAGCTAGAATTTAATGGTGGGGTCTAAACGAACTCGTGTCGCGAAAAACATATACAGCTGTTACTGGGTATCATAAATACATACACCCGTACATATCTTCACACATTTCTTATGCAGTAGGCAGAACAAAACGAGAGCCATGTACGACACCCGATTTTTCTGCAAATCAAGGTAGACCTACCTGCCTTGAATTTTATATTCATAACTTTCTTTCTGCTAAACTTATATTAGGTATAAAGCTTTGATTTTTGGTTTTTTTCTTATGATTTAACTCCAAAACTACTCAACCGAATTTATAAATTCTTTTACCTTTGGAAACCTAAATTATCCAGAAGTAACATTAGCTACTTTTTACCAGACTGAAAAATAGGAAAGTAATGATTTTAGTCACGCGAAAGAAGTCGCGAGTAACTGCTAGTTATTTATATAACTCACCGATTTCGAATACTCTTATATTGTTTGTATCATAGGATACCAACAAGCAGATAGCTTTTCTGATGGAAAGAGAAACTATCACCTATAATTACCAAAGATGTTAATCATGCCTTGGTATCCATGTGACGTGATGTTAACACTACATGCATAAGTTTACCTGCTACCTTATCTTCCAAACTAGAAATCAACAATGAAATAGAATAAGTTAGGCAGTGACACCAGACCTGGGCAAGACCTTACGAAACTCTGCCACCTAGGATTCACGATAATGACACAAAGGGGAAATTAAATAAATTTGCTATTATTCGCGAACTGTTCTATGTAAGTATTGTATTACTTATACTAGCGTTGAGTAAGGTAGTATTCGTTTCTCCTGAAGATGCTTCGGTTTAGAAGTGAAACGTGCTTATTACATCATTAATTAAAACATAAATTGTGTGTTTTTGTGTTTGGTGCCAACGTGGGTGGAAGTGTAGTGGATGTGAGTGGATAATCGTCCCGCTGGAGTCTTCTTTTTGTCCGGTTCATCAGTGAGTTTTATCCATTTATTATACCGGTATATTTATTTCGATGCCAACAGGGAGGTCACATAGAGTTCGCGGATAATAGCAAATTTAATTAATTTTACCTTTATAATAATGGATTTCCGCAAAGAAACGCCTGAAACAATAAAAACACATTTGGTACAATCTTTCGCCTTTTACGAACAGCCTGGTAGAATCAGATGGTATAGTGTAGATGCAAATGGTATAGGTATATTGTCGAAAGGGGTCCGGACCAACATTAACACCACCCTCGGATAGCATTCAGTCAATTTAATTTCCCTTCATTTCGTAGGTACATTCATGTACTTTCTCACTGCATGTCTGCTTTGTCATACTCTCATCCGTCCTTCCCTTTAGGTCAGAACCAACGATGCATGTACCCCTCTTACTTTAATACCGATATTTTCATTTAAGCGCAATCCGCGAGCGTTACTAATATGTCATCCATGCATGACTATCGCAAAAACGATAATAGTTACCAGTTCTGGAATTCGGCAATAAAGATCATTTATTATTTTTAAATCGAAAAACTGATGATTTGTCGAAAATTTGAATGCCTGTTGACCTTTTGTTCACTCTACATGCGCCAAGGGAACTATCGTGATTATACGTGTATTCATTATTTTACACGTTCGATTTTATTTGTGACATGTTAATTTTAATAGATTCATAAAGTTGTATCTTCAGGGTTACGTCTATCTAATACAATGGATTTTACCTGCTATTTTCCTTATACAGTCTCCTATAAAAAACAAATGTTGTTTATAGTTCGATCATTATTTTTGTTGTGTTGCAATCAAATGTTGAATTTTAGGTCGTGACATATTATGCTGACCTTAAAAAGCAATAGTTAACTTAAACAATACTTATTATTATTTTTGTAAAATAAATGTAATATTTTTTCGATGTGATTACTATCATGGTGGTAGTGAACCGAACGTCTATAGACTTTTAGGCTCACTGCGATTTAATGGTTCGTTGGTTGGCGAAATGGGTGATGATACTCATCACTGCATTTTACGGACTGATAATAATTATTGTTTATTTCTCGCGACAATAGAGATGACATAAGCTTTACATGCTGATGCGAAGCACTGGGATATTAAAATACCACTACCAGACTCCGAACTACTTATGAGATTTGGATTATCGAGTCAATCTGATGTATGATGTCGTTTACGTAATATAAAACCATTTATAAATTATTGATGTCAGCTTTGAGCTTGAATTAACATCTACTCGTACCTATCTGCACTTACATTTACATATGACCACTAACATTGATAATTTTTACACAGTCTCGGCATCTTTTTATACCAGCCTAATCGTTACATTTCCAAAAATAAATGGGTAGGTCATATAAATAAGAGACAGTAAAACTTTTCTGCTCCAAATTCTAACATTATCAAGGCAACGGTATCCACTTCATGCCACTGGCTAAAATTTTGAAAAATAAGTCATGAGTAGTCACGCTGGGAAGGACATATTTAGCGTTCTCGCCATTGCATTGATATAAAAAAAACTCAAGACGCAAAACCAGTGTTTTAAAAACGTCCTCTAAAATGAGCGCACAATTTTAAACTGTGCGCTGATTTCAAATAGAATCGTGTCGATCGCGTCACTCAAATCAAATATTTTTTGTACATTACTTTTTAAAATCAACTATAAATCTGGCGCTTAAGGTTCTATATGCAAAAACATATGTTTTTGCCATATCTATAACTACTTATATGAAATTCGCGACAGTTTTGAATGTCAATTTTGTTCGGGACTGTGCATCTTGGGTTTTTTATGCCAATGGTTCTCACACGCAAAACATGACCTTATCACCGTGACTACTAACTGGGTGATAGAGTTCGGCACCGTACTGGTTGGGTTTAGTTCGACCGCCTTAACTATTCTAGTCGGAATCAGCATTAATTATGAAAAATACCTATATAGTGAGGTAACAAGGTTCTGTGTAAACGACTTCAAAAGAAGTAGAAGACTCAATTTCACAATATTATGTTTTTTTTGTATGTTTCATACGTTCTTCAACATTACGATTAAAGCTCATCACAAACGGTTAAGATACTATAATATTTTATCTTAAGATGCAATATTTTAGTATCTTAATGTATCAGTTATCATACACGGCTAAGATACGATAACATAAGTTTTTTCATTTTATCACGAGTTACCGTCGTTGCCACACGTATTCTTTGTAGGAGATCTATATACAGGTTGATTAACTATGAGTGATACGGCCTTACTTCTTGATTTGTTAGACAGCTCCTCAGACGATAATTTTGGTATAAAATGTAAAATGAAAATTGCAATAGCACATTCCAAACAAAGAAAAGTTTGGATACAACCTCACATAAAGATGAGAAAAATCGATCGATCTATCGATCATTTTTATCTAAGTACTAGTAATAAATACTAAGAAATTTCAACAGTATTTTAGAAAATCAAGAGAAATATTCATCTCAATACACGAATTTTATATATGCATATACCTATGTAGCTTAACGGTTAGACTAATATATTTTACTGTTTTTTATTGATGAATTTTAATACTTTTTAGCCTATTCTGGACAAAGACAAACCAAACCTACAAAAATCGCAACAAAATTAACCCCGTCCTTTTTGACTTATGAGTGGTGTAACTGACTTTTTTATATGTATAGATGAACAGCTAGATTGATGTTTTTCCAAATTTTTTTGTTGATTAAAATAATATTATTAAAACGTTTTTTGTTCTTCAATAAATCGGCAATAAATTTTTTTCAAATATTTTTTGCTAACATTACTAATTTCACACTTGTCATATGAAGTTAATAACAAGCGCGATCCTATTCTCAGTTGGAACGCATAGTAACTATTATATTATACTAAATGCACCGTGCAGCCCGCTGCATTATAAAACTTTTTGGTGAATCCCGCGGGATCACCTAATTTTTCGGGATGAAACGTTGCCTATTTGCTATTCCAGGTCATCATCTACTTATGTGCCAAATTACTTTTAAATCCGTTCACTAGTTTTTGCGTAATTAAGTAACCAACATCCATCCATCCAAACATCTCAACTTAAGCATTTATAATATTATAATGATTATGATATAGATTATGAGCCACTGCGATTGCGCATATCCTGAAATAAAAACATCATGTATTTATATTAAGATGCGCATATTTCGTATCTTAAGATAATATCTTAGGATATGAAATATATATTTTCATATCGTTCGGTACCTTAAGATACTTAACATAAATTATATATTATCTTAGTCGGGTGTGACGGTTCATAGGATTTGTATGGTGAGCGATATTCTGTAATATGTTTTAAGATAATATATTATATTAAGGTATCTTAAGATCAAATATTACAGTATCTTAATCATTGTGAATTGATTTTTATCATTGTCTATTTTTGGTACATAATACGGAGCCGATCCCATACAAATTTTATCTAAACATAAGACAAAAACAATAAACAAATGTTTTGGTTTTGGGTTCTCTTCATCAAAAATTTTTATAGTGACTTTCAATCTTTGTTTTATTGGATCTTTAGCTATTTTGCACCATGAACGATTCGAACCGTGTGCGAATCGCCCAAGTACCGTATCTGAATGGAACGATTCGTACCGCAGTGGTGAAGCGGTGCGAACGGCCCAAGATATATTATGGAATGGGTCGATTTGGACCACAAAACGAAATGATTTTATGTTATTTTTGTTGGTCTGATTTGGACTTGCATCTTTTTAAGGATTCCAAGTATTCAATCATACAGACAAATACCAAAGTAATAGCCGACATTCACATCACTAGCAAGTAACTTTTGTACGAGTATGATGTATGATGATGGTTGTACTACAAGTGATGTGTAATAAAACTACATATGACTCATCAGAAAAGAGAACTGACTCCTGCTGCACGGCGGTCTAAATCTATCTATTACAATAAGTTCATGGGTAATTCGCACCGCGGAGCGACAGGACCCATACCAAAAGAGTGGGCTTGGGCAATTCACACCGCGATTCGAACCGTTCGCGGTGCGAAACGACTAAAGACTGGTTTTATTCAGGTATTTTGGTCCCATATAAAGGTGAAAATTCGATTAAGGATTATACAGGAGTTCAGAAGTCGGATTTTGCAATTTTACTACGTTTAGATTATTGTCATTATAGACCTAACATGAAACGAGACGTTAATGGCTCAGATTTGTTTTCATAATACTGTTACCTATTCACGTTAAAATTTACGAGAATAAGTATGTAAATCAGTCAATAAGAATATGTATATCAATTAACTGATAGCCTACAGGTTACCCAAAAATGACCCATCCCAACCTTTACAAACGATTTCATTCGTGATTGTGTGTTTGACACGGCTGCTCTATAGATACAAGATTAAACTTAGTTTCATGACCTTTATTGTAAATACATTCTTAATTTTTTTTTGTTAAATCCATACAACTTTAATTATTCATTCCTAACTGTTTTTCTTACTATAGAACTTACCAAATTCATTAAGAAAACAGGTAGAAAAGGACCGAGTTACCGTTTGCAGACAAATAAACATCTGTCTGCTACGACTATTATTATTATACGTAGCCCTCGAAGGTTCAGCTGTTTCTTCTACCTCATTTTATTAGTAATACCTACCTATATCAATTTTAATCAAGATTAGTCAAGACGTTTTTGATTTATAACAGGCCATATACCATTCAGTCATAAAGGATATATAACGTGTTCTCACTGTATACAAATTTTTATCAAGGTCGGTCGGTAAAGCCGTTCTTGAAGTATAATGAGACATACAAACCGACAGACAAAAATTTTCAAAATGTTAAAATAAATATTTGAAATAAATAAATAAATAAAATTTGCTGTAATAGATTCATTAACAACTAATATTTGTCGCTAAATTAAAAAGAAAAGGATAAGACGCTACACAATTTATACTATTTATTTATGTAGAAACAACATTTTTAATATTATAGTAGGTACTAGCTACAGCGTGCAACCCGCTGCATTATAAACATTTTTAGCGAATTCCGCAGGATTACCTAATTTTTGCGGGATAAAAAGTAACATATGTTCTATTCTAGGTCATTATCTACCTTTTTTGTTTTATAGCAGAGTGGGCAAACGAGCAAGTGGTGCACCTGATGGTAAGTGATCACCGCCGCCCATGGACAACTGCAATACCGGGGGTCTTGCAGTTGCGTTGCCGGCTTTTTAAGAATGAGTAAGCTCGTTTCTTAAAGGCCCCTAAGTCGTATCCGTTCGGCGACACCCCCGAGGGTAATCGATTCCACAAAGGAGTTGTGCGAGGCAGAAAGTGCCGACAAAAGCACACGATTGTGGATTTCCAGACATCGAGGTGGTGAGGATGGAACTTTAAATTTTGACGCGATGTCCGATGATGGAATTTAGCGGCAGGAGTTAGTCCGAATAACTCTTCGGAACACTCCCCATGATATATACGGTAAAAGATGCAGAGCGAACCTACATCTCTGCGAAACGCCAAAGAGTCAAGCCGATTAGAAATAGCCTTTATAATATGAATAATAATTAATATTATAAATGCTAAAGTTTTAAGAATTAGATAATGATAATAAAGGTAAGAAATTTTTTGTTTGTTGTCATTTTTATAGTCATATCTCTGGATGAACCCGTTGAATTTAAATAAATATTTTAGTATGTGATATTCACATTTATGAGACTGCGTTTTACCTAACCAAGCAAAATTTGGGTACATTAAAAGAACTATGTAGTGTTTTGGGCCACTTTTCTATTCTTTTCACGATATGCTTAGATTATATACATTTTTTTAGTTTCATTTATGATACCCTTAGGTATACAAATATTTTTACTTCGATATCATAAAAAATTTTAAACGTTTCAAATCGATGACTTTCATGGTGATTTCACCAAACATAAATCAATTAAAGATTGTGTTAAGTGTAAAATTAGTATTTAGTTCGTCGCTAAACATGATTAAAAAATAACCATCACTTTTCATTATTCTTTTTTTTATCACTTTTTTATTGTAGGTATACATTAGATATTATAAAAGTGGCTGGGTTCTCTTCGTATTGGTCCAGGCTCTTCAATAATAAAATAAAGACCATCTAGTTTCCTGATGGAGAGAATATAAGAAGCAAGAGAATGATAAACATGGCAATTCCACAGATAGTACAATTTTGTAACTACTCGGTACGACGCCATATCCTTGCTTATTTATACATCCATATCATCAGCGCTTATCGGTGAATTGTAGCATAAAATAGATATATTTATTAAGTGCTAAAGTTCTGCAATGTATCGTCTTAGTTTTGTTGCCACTTGCCACCGCCATATCTATTTCTGTCCCATTACCGTCGGTGCTTGTTACTACCGTATTCCGGATAGGAGGATAAAGGGCAGGTAAACCTATGCATATTGCATACCAACCTCGCCTCACAGATAGCAATGCACCATTAACATCTTTGTTGTCAATAGTCAATGTTTATCTCTTAATATCCGGTGAACCATTTGCTTGTTTGCTGTCCAACAGCGACAAGCACCGACGCTATTGCGGCAAGAATAGGTAAGGCTGTGGTACCAAATACCCAGGCGAGGCATTGCGAAACTCTACCACCTACAACCTGCCTGGCAGAACGACAGTTGGTCTATTCACCAAAGTAAAAAGTGAATTATAACTGTAAAGCATATTTAAATTATATGACTTCAAGGCATTGGCGAAAATTGCTGCCATGATTTTAAATCGGAAGATAGCAAAAAAGGAGTTTGCTCTTACCATAGACAATGGTAACCATTATTCATGTATCTGTATCTGTATGATATGTATGTAATTTTTTTAATGTCAATCCCACATTAACCAAGTTTACTGGCAACATTTGACCCTTAATTGAAACACGACAAAGATACGTAATGCTGCTTTTGCGATCAAGATAACTAAGAGCAAAATTAAATAAAATGAATACATCGACAAAAATAAAAGGCACATCAAATTCAACCATTTAAAACTAACGCGATGACATTTTAAATTTCGCTTAATCAATCTAATTTATTTAGCATACACATCACAAGCAATCAATTAGCCAGTTGCTACGTTACCTGGTCCGAAAACAATTATTTCGAGCTCACCTTCAATAGAGTTTGTTAAACCGGTTGAATGGCATTACAATTTTATAGCCGTCTCGTTAGTTTGGTGGTCCGCGATGCTAATTGATCAGAAGCGTCAATTGGATTTCTATACATAGATGATTGTTATCATTCGAAATACTGATAATATACACCATGCAAGGGACGGTGTACTGAAAAATCAAGAAAACATGCAATTTTTACGTGACTGGAATGACTGCTTTTCGTTTTGTTATAATATGGTGGCGAAAAATTTGCGTTTAATGATTTTTTGTTTTCACGCCACGCAATGTAAAGCGTACATTGCACCAACTCGTTGCACTCGCGGAACTATCGGACTAGTGTAACTATAGTTTGTTTGGCGCGGCATGTGGCGCATAATACATTGCTTGTTTTTGTGTATTTCGTTAAATTTTACTATTTTTTAAAAAAAACACTGTACAGTAAGTATTAGAATAAATTAAATTATACAAAGGTTAAAAACTCTTAAAAAATCAAAAATTTCTCACGCAAATTTCCAATCGATTTTATCTCAGAACCATGATCCAAATCTATGGCTTCGATTTTTGGTAGACTGTCTCTTACATGTTGTATTTATCCGTAGACTCGGATGTTAAGCATCCAACATATTGAAGCAGCTGTAATATGCAACCCGCTCCCTAAATAAATATTATCGCTAATTCTATGGAAACAATTCATATTTTCGAATTCGTAGAATACCTGTGTATAAAAATTTCATTCAATTCTGTTCAATAGTTTTTGCGTGATTGAGTAACAAACATCCATCTAAACATCCATCCATCTAAACATCCAAACTTTCGCATTTATAATCTAATAACAATTAATACTATAAATGCAAAAGTTTTAAGAATTACATAATGATAATAAAGGTAAAGAATTTTTTGTTTGTTGTCATTTTTATAGTCATATCTCTGGATATACCCGTTGAATTTAAATAAATATTTAGTATGTGATATACACTTTTATTAGGCTGTTTTTTACCTAACCAAAAAAAATTTGGTTACACTAAAAGAACTATGTAGTGCTATGTAGTGTTTTGGGCCTTTTTTCTATTCTATTTACGATATGCTTAGGTTAGATACATTTTTTTTAGTTTCATTTATGATACGCTTAGGTGTACAAATATTTTTACATCGATATCATATTCATCATCGATTTTTTATCTATTATTATTAGAGATGGGCCGAATGTGGTTTGAACCGAATTCGAACTTCGGCCGAACATTCGGTGAAAATGAAAAAATCGATTTAATTTCGGTTTAATTCTGGCGCGCTTTCTCGACAGCGTCAAGTGACTTATATACAAATTTACTTAGATATTGTTAGATGTACCCCACCCGCACACAGCGCTCCTCCGTGTGGCATCTAGTCGGCTGGTCATAACTCAGGGATCTCGATCAAGGATCTGCAATTTTAAAAAAAATATAATATAGCCTATGTTACTCTGGATAACTTTATATATTTCTAAGGCTGAAAGCATTTTTCAAATCGATCTAGTAGTTTCTGTAATGTTCGATACATATTATAAAAATACAAAAAAACAAATCTTTCCTCCTTATAATATTAGCGTATATTTCAGTCAAAATAGTGCAATTAGGTCCTTTTTTCTAATGCTGAATATTGGGCATTTAAACCGAATTTCGGACGAATGTCAAAATTCGGCTTAATTGCCGAAATTCGGTTAAAACAAATCTAAAACAAATTTCGGTCCATTCCTGTGTTGTTTTCTCTTCAAAGATAGGACAAGGCCCCGAATACCGAATACGAATTTGATTAGAGCGAGTGCGCGTGTTTAATGCAGGTGCTTAATACTAACCAAAAAACACGTGTACATAGTGTACATAGACAGCCGTTGATTGGTGCGAGTGATGAGTAAGTAGCGTCTATTCACTTTTACTACGCGCGCTGTTTATACGTGTTTTTTGGTGCTAACTTTGATAACTCCTAACGTGCGTATATAAATATACGTACATACAAGTTTTTTTTGTATTAAGAAATATCAAAATTAAAGGATATGTAAGTGTAATGATATCAAAAATGTATGAGCAGCTTAATTAAATTTGAAAGTAAGTAATGAAATCAACGACAAACAAATGAGCGCAGCGCGTGGCGCGGCGTGGATTTTGTGTTACCAAGATAGGTTAGCGGTCGTGTAAACGACACGTCTGTGTGCTTGCGGCGATTCGGACCCTCTGAATGGAGTTGTTTTACTGTGTTATTATTCTATTGTGGTTGAGGTGTTTATTTTGGTATCTTCACGAACGTTCACATTTATATTATTACTAGCTGTTGCCAGCGACTTCGTCCGCGCGGAGTTCGTTTACTCCACACAGCCCCTCCCCCGTAGGCGATAGCGTGAAAATATGTAGCATATATATTGACCCAACCTATCAGTAATATTCATACAAAATTCGAAATAAATCCATACAGTACTTTTTGAGTTTACTCCGGACATACATACAGACAAACAGACAAAAATTCTAAAAACTATATTTTTGACTTTGATATCGATTGCAGATCACGCCCCAAGTATTCTTTTACAAAAATATTCAATGTACAGTTTTGACTTTCCTGCGATTTTATTATATTTATACATTTATTACGCAAATATGAGCAAATATTTAGCTAAATAGAAAATTCCTAGTAGTTATAACATCACATGTAATATATATGCGAAGGTTATAAGTAGGTACCTATATCCTTCGCATGTATTACATGTGATGGTATAAAAATTATAAATAACGATATTTAACATTCCATAGAATTATCCTGTATTTTTGTAGTTATCGTTACCCTGGAGCTAGAATTTTTACATTATCCGTTTTAAAAGTACGCGGATTATAAACATCTTTGTTTTGAATAACCCGACTCATCTTGAAAACTCTTTTTACAAAGTCAAGAAGCTTCTGTCAACAACAAATAAATTATTGCTTAATAAATACAAATGTTCATATCAGTTATGTGACCTTACTCGCCCTTTCCAAAATAAACAAGTTCTTTGACTATTTAACCTTCATAATTATAGACCAAATTACATAATGTTGTTTTATTACCGTCCTTATATATGTAACTTTATAAATTATTATTTATCGTCTCTGTAGTCTAGTGGACCGGTTTCGCTGTTGACCTCATGAGGTCCAGGATTCCAGGGTCGGGCAATTCGAAAAAGTATTTTTTCAGGTTTCTGATAAAAACAACGTTGCCCGGGATTGGATAAGTGCGCGGTTGGCGATATACTTGCCACCTATCACATTGTGGGAGTAAGCTTATCTTGGATGCACTGGTTTTTAGCTCTGCCTACTTCTTCAAGACTGCGAGCGTGAAGTCACTTTTTTTAAATAATCAGAAATCAGAAGTACTTTATTCAATAAAACTTTTTACAAGTTATTTTGACCCGTCAACATATTAACTAATTAGGTATCAGAATCAGAAATACAAAATAGAGCAAAAACTTATTTCACAACTTATTTTAATATGTATACATAGGTAAAATAAGCATGCAATACTAATATAGTTTCCTCCTTTTTCGGGGAAAAATATCGTGTTGGTAACCCAGATTCCCAGACGTTTGTGTCCAATTGAAATTTTTTGTCTAATACCCACCTACAACGAGTATTTAAATAATATAGCTTGTAATTGTTTACAATTTGTTAAAAATATTATATATGTGCAAAACATCCCTGATGAACGTCATATAGGCGGAACCGGTTGGATGTGAACAATAAAAATAAAATATACGTGAAATGGAAGTACAAGTGAGTTTATTTGTAATACCTACTTTAATAATAGGAAACATTCTTCAATATACAATAACCTGATGGCTCTCCTGGTGGCAAGAGACAACCATCGTCAATAGACAGACACCAAAGATGTTAAAGGTGTGTTGCTATCTTTATAACGGGGCCTTAATTACCGATTACCTTACCCTCTAAACCGGAACACGACAGTAACAAGCACTGACTTTGGGGTAGGAATAGATAAGGCGGTGGTACCAGTCCCGGGCAAAGCAATGCAGAACTCTACCATCTAATAGGCACGATGGTAGTAACTCGCACAGCCAATCATTCGCCTCTTACTTATAAGGGGTGGTTTTTGTTATTTAGAGCTATCCCTAATTGAGATGAAACACTAAAGCATTTTCTATCGGACCAGAATTTAACTGGAGACCTCATGATTTCAGTAAAGAAGCCACTATTAATAAGGCAGTCACAGTATTATTTTAAAATTAGTAGCTACACGTATAATTATATAGTAAATTAATAATAATATTCTTACGTCTTTTCCTTCAGTATTATCGGTCGCTGCCATAATAATGGCAGAAGACACAGACATTGAAGAGGTGTTCCGGACAGCAAACAACCAGTTTACAGCACGGATGTTTAATGTAAGTTTTACACACTTAATAAAAAATAATAAAGTAAAGTTTTAAACAGATGTTGATCCTGCAAAAGTTGTCTACTTCAGTTACTTTCACATCATTAAACTTTACTCAAATGAACAGAGTGCTAAGTGTGAGTTTTTCTTTTCGCATTCGATCGTGAGCGCGTTTGGACTTTACTAGGAATTTGTATGTGATTTGTACAGCGCCACCTAGTGGTAAACTGGTTTCTCACGTTTACCACTAGGTGGCGCTGTACAAATCACATACAAATTCCTAGTAAAGTCCAAACGCGCTCACGATCGAATGCGAAAAGAAAAACTCACACTTAGCACTCAGTATATTTGTACTACAAATCCAGTTTTAAAAGTAATTTACTATTTTAGTTAGATACTCACTAGAGAAAACATAAAAAAATAACTACATTCTTACAAACATATCGCAACTAATAATTAAAAAGGGGCCGTTCATAAAATACGTTCGCATACAGGGGGAGGGGGGGGTCTGGCTGAGTGTGACAAGATGTGACAAGGGGGGACGGGGGGTATACGGCAACGTGACGTTCGCCGTTTATTATTTTTTGACATGAGCGCTAGCTCTGTGGCGCGACTCTAGCGGCGTTGCGATCCGTCACAACGGGTTTCTTTGTTTTTCCAATACTTGAGACAGTAACGTTTCCACGTACCCTGCGCGTAATGTTATTATAATAACTAAATAAATATTTTTAATTTTCAGAATTTGTGTACTATCATTTAGAATTTATCATACTCAGCAGGGGGGGGGGGGGGGTCTTAGTTTTTGTGACGAAATATTTCTAGGGGGGGTCACAAAAAGTGTGACACAGCGTGACAATGGGGGGAGGGGGTCAAAAAAGCTGATTTTAGTGTGACGTATTTTATGAACGGCCCCAAATATGATACATGCACGTAAAAATACTTGCTTACTTGAGGATTATATTAATGCTATTCGGTAATATATAAAACGGAAATATTATTTGCTATGAATAAAAATATTTTCTCTTTAAATTTTATCTCATTTGCAGGAAATAAATAACTCTTTCTTATATAATTTTACAATAAGTTCCCCGAAGCTGTAAGAAATTTACCAGCAAATATTTCTTTTCTTATAGAATCATATTAAGTAGAGGCAATTTTGCTCCATGGACATTTGCAACATTTTTCAAATTTTGCTAATGTCCATATTGGTTGTTGCCAATGCGATACCGGCTTCGGAAGTGTTTGTTGATTGAAGTAAAGTCATAGCTCCCCGGGAAAACTGAGCTAGGAAGGTTATTTTGTAGATGGACGACCGTGCGTACGAGAAATGTATGCAAAAACCGAGTGGTAGATATTGACGACGTATGTAGGTGGTGCATGTGGAAGCCTTCACTACGACGCACGAGTAAGTTCGGTTGCAAATGCTACTGGTGGGATTTAATCGAACTAAAAACTAAGTATAATATATGATATTTTTTAAATATTTTCACACCATATATAAAATGGTAGAATATACTAGCATATTTGACGAATTTAAACTTTTGACATGCATGTTCTTAGCAAATACATATTCATTCTTTAAAAAAATCTTTCTTTCTTTCATAAGGCTTAGAAATATTTTTTTTTTATTTTATGACTATTTTTATATGATTTTATGTAAATGTGTATTACATAATATCTTTGTACAAATGTAGACGTGACAAAGTGTGCTATGTACAAGACACGATGAGACAAAGGGTGCATTTATGTACAGATGTAGATGAGACTAAGTTTCTTCCGCCATTTTTCTGATCCCGTAGTAGTAAAATTGTCAGTTCGTCAAAAGTAAAATGGTAAAGGATAATTTAAATTTAAAATATCTGATTTAATAATAAAATGAACGCGGGCCTAAGGTAAAGGCGATATCATACATTATAAAGATAACCCATTTAAATACTGAAAAAAGTGCATCATTTCTGAATTCTGATTCTAGAACACGTACATGAGTGAATAAACATTTTTATTGGTCTATTTATTTTAGACCAGCATTAGGTGTAATTTGATGAAATTAATGTATACATTTAACTTTAACTTGCGTTAAGCAAAATATGTTTAATGAAAGGAATCTTTTTTATACAAGGAACGACAAATATTATCGACGTCAACTTCTGGATAAGTTAGTTTACCCTTAAAAACCGTGCACAGTATGGTTAAAGGTGCATATAACAAAAAATCTTATATAATTTTTAACCTGACTCACACTTTATTTTTTCCCAATGCAAAACATACAGTGTGTGTGAACAGTAACAACAGTAACAGTAAGTAGTATCTATATTAGTCTATGACTGTGACAAAGAAGCTCCTTACCGAATGAAATTAGTTTTATTTTCTTTTTAATTTAAATTTGGCCTCTGTTGTCTAATGGTCCGGCGTTGGTGTTTATCACATGAGGTTTCGGGTTCAATTCCTGAGACGGACAATTTAAAAAAAACTTTTTTCAGTTTTCTAATAAAACCATTGTTGCCCGGGATTGAAAAGGGTGAATATACTTTTTTCAGTTTGAAATTTTTGTAGAGCAAGGTAATTTTTAGTATAAGCCTGACCTAATAACGCATTCTGAAGAATCGAAAACTTCCAAACTCTTTGAGAACTTCCAGAAAATACAAATATATTATTTTTAGTATTATTGTCCTGCAAGTGATACACATAGCGGGAAGGTGATTAAAACATGTATATTATTTACAATTATTATATTGATTAATATTTTACAACTGTTCAAGACGAAAATACCGTAAAGTGCAGTGCCGCGCACTGGCATTATACTAAATATATATTTTTATGTGTTATTTAAAATTCTTATATTCACTTTAAATATCTTATCACTGTCCTAGATGAAAAGACAGTGCCGCAATCTGATATTATACCAAATATTATATATATACATATACATATACATATACATATATATATATATATATATATATATATATATATATATATATATATATATATATATATATATTTCTGTGTTACTGTTTACAATTCTTATATTAACTTTAAATAATTTAGTTGTCCAAGACGAAAAGACTGTGACACATTGCTATTATACTAAATATTTTATGTGAGTAGTATATATTTACACAAATTATATATTTATATGAATCTATAAAAGTTGCGTAAATAAATCAATGTCAGTAATTAATGTAATAAATCCACCTGACTACAACCTGATATTAATTGTGTTTTTCCTAACACAAATTATATTAATATGGATCTTTCCAAGATAATTTATCACGATTTCCAAGGATGTAATAGAAACTCGACGCTCAAAGCAGCAGGTATTTTCCTTTAATATTACAATTTTCCGTGTATTATGCAACTGAATTAATTCTATTTATAGACTGTCTAGTGAAATTTATCATTTTTTCTTCTATACATTGAAATGTAAAAAACTTTCGAATTTACGTTTAACCAAATTGCTCACAATATAAATAAAATTAATCAATTCATTCATACAACAGAGTCAAGGTAACAGCATGCTTATGCATCTGGCATTAACACCTCGCCACACAGATAGCAACGCACCATTAAGACCTTTGGTGTTTATAGGCGACGGTACTTTTTTTTTAAATGTTTAGATAGCAGCGAAGCAGATGACTCTCCTGGTGCATTGCTATTCGTGTGGCTAGATGGAAATGCCACATGCATAATTCTACCTGCTACCTTACCCTCCAAAAAATTTCGTATTCCAATTAGAAAGCTATCTGCTTGTTTGCTTTCTTATAATATAAAAAACCGACAAAGCAAGTATGTTAAATAATTAGTTTAACTGCGATGTATTTAATTTTTTCCCAGAGATGGTCTTAACATGCAGAAGCAAATCAACCCCTTGTTATTAATTCATATAAAGCTGGAATTACACAAATAGGTTTGCGTGTATGCGAAAATTCTCATCGGAACAAACTATTATACCTACATGTGCTTTGTATTTTGTCGTACATATTATGTCATATACAGTATGTAAAAAAGCCCTGTCCGATCGTCAAAGGACTCAAAGGCATTATTTGGTCGCTTAATACGATCATATATTACGTACTAGCTGTTGCCCGCAACTTCATCCGCGCGGACTTCGTTTACTCCGCATATCTCCTCCCCGTACGTGATTGCGGGATAATATGTAGCCTATATGTTGACCCGACCAGTTAGTAATATTCATGCAAAATTTGAAGTAAATCCATGCAGTACTTTTTGAGGTTACCTCGGACATACATTGACTTTCCTACGATTTTATTATATGTAGTAATATAGATGTGTAATTATTTTATGGATTTTGATAGACAAAAATTTTTAAAATATTTGCTTGATTTAAGGGGAAGTTCCTCAAGTTTAGTACTAAAAAGAAGCATTTTAAAATGCGATATTTTGTTTTTAATAAAAATATATATTTTTTGATAATGTCATTGACCTACCTATATACCTACTTCGAATCAGACAGGGGTTTTTGCACATTGTACATAAAAATCTTACTCATAAAACTAGTTGCTATTTTTATTTCCCGATCGTAATACGAGCATTATCAGGATAATGCATGTATAACGATGCAGGTCATGAATACACACAGAAACAAATCTAAATTGTGTCACGCATTTAACGTACGACACCATTTCTGTTTAGTGTTGGTCCGGGGCTCTTTTGAAGAATAGACCATTTGCCACTCTGCCAGGCAATCCATAAAAAGTAGTTAGTAGGTTGGTGCCACTAACATCGTAACTATCGTGACTGCTGGATGGTAGAGTTCCGCAACGTTGTTTTTGTTGCCTGGGTCTGCCTCTTCCTTACCACCGCCGTACCTATTCCTACCGCAATAGCATCAGTCTTTGTCACTGTTGTGCTCCGGCGGATAAGGTTAGGTAAGGTATTAGATAACCGGTAATCTTATGCAAAAGCCATTACCATCCCGCGACATGGGTAGTAACGCAACATTAAAATCTTGGATAAAAAGTCGAACATCTTTAAAATAATAACTGGTTGACCATAGTAATATAACATATGTATCAGGCAAATTCTATAAGGCTAAGTTCATATGACCGCGCAGAGCTGCGCGGAACTTTCGACCGCGCGGTACAAGATCGAAGTAAACAGCTAGTATTGCCTACATCACCGCGCGATACTGCGCGCCGCGCTCCGACCCGCGCGCTAGTTCTTAAACCGCGTGAAGCCACGCGGCACCGCGCGGTTCAAGTTCTACAAACCTGTACTGGTTTCTCACGTTTACCCCTAGGTGGCGCTGTACAAATCACATACAAATTCCTAGTAAACTCCAAACGCGCTCACGATCGAATGCGAAAAGAAAAACTCACACTTAGCACTCTGTTCAGTTATCCGCGCGAGTTGAGACGGATAGACGCATAGATTCAGGAAAAAATGACCACTGAAGAAGACAACATTGTATCTATAGATTTGCTTATCGACGAGATTGAAAAACGAGATGCTATCTGGAATATTAACTCCAAGGAATATTCGAATAAAATAATAAAAAGAAGATCTCGTCGTGTTGGTCCCGGCCTCCTTTGTAGAATAGGCAAACTGCCGTTCTGCCAGGCAGGTCGTAAAAGGCGACCGATTGGCTATCGAGTCACTACCATCGTGGCTACTAGGTGGTAGAGTTCTGCATTGTCTCGCCCGGGTCTGGTACCACCGCCTTACCTATTCCTGCCGCAATAGCGTCATTGCTTGTCGCTGTCGTGTTCCGGTTTGGAGGGTAAGGCAGCCGGTAAACTTATGCATGTGGCATTAGAGCTAGCCACAAGATAGCAACGCACCATTAACGTCTTTGGTGTCTATAGGCGATGGTTGACTCTTTCCATCAGGAGACCCCTCTGCTTGTTTGCTATCTTATGACATAAAAAAAAACTTGGGAAGAATTAGTTTTAATTTTCTGCTGTAATAATGATTCTGAAGAAAAAAAGAAAAACTTGTGTAAGTTACAATCGTATTCATTCAGAAGTTCTAGAAATAGAGACTCGATGCGGTAATCTGATAGAGAATCTTCAACACAATATGGTTATACGACTAGTTCCTACACTTTACCTCCCACTAATTTGTTACAAGTAACATCCCCCGGGTCATACGAAGATTCTCAAAAACTGGATTTATTCAATCATTATAATTAAAATATAATTTGCTGGAAAGTCTCATTTATTAAATACTTGATTTCTCGTTTTAAAGATTTTTGTTTAGTGTTTGTTTTCTTTTAATAAAGAATTAACTTTCCGTAATGTTACTATGAGTTATGTTTTTATTTGGTGATATGCAATATCTAATAGCATCTTCACTGGGTTTAAATTCGTTCTCAATACAATCATATAAAAAATCAAAAGATGCAACCGTCATCCTAAAATAGTTAAAAATTGTTTCTTCATGTAGTCTCAGGTCGGGATATAAAGTAGTGAACAGGCTTAAAGAAAGTCTTTCACTTAATATGGCATGCACCCAGTACCTATCGTCTTGTCTTCTGCGACGTCTTAACCTTCGGTATGAAATTCATAAGGAAATTGCCTCCTTCATGTCCATTCTTAAGCAATGTTGATGCCAGACTGCCGCGCGTACATATACAGTCATGTGAATGCTCTTACCGCGCGACGACGCGCGGCTTCGTGCGGTCATATGAACTTAGCCTAATTCGTCTATATACGAGCCAATAGCGTCGTCAGATTGCAAAAATACAGTTTTAAACGCCGGTAACAAATTGCCGCGGCATATTATTTAAATTACTTGTGTGAATGGGACTGTGTGAATTAGAACTAAAACCAAATCCGGCTTCTTACATAAAAAGGAAGTTTGTTAGGTTGCCTTTATCCATACATGATATGTACCATACGGTGTCTCATACCTGGGAAAAGGAGCCCCGCGCAGCGAGGCTCCGTAGACAGTCGGCGACATCGGAGTTTATAGTTGATATTGATTCAATTTAACTTATCAACCATTTGCCTTCGGCAATTTGTATTGAACGTTTATGTTTATAAAATGTCGACGCCGTTTGTATCACGACGAAGCATACCAATTTAGGACGTATACGTAGGTCACACTATAAGTTTTGCGTAACTTAAAAAACGACATGTTATAACCAAAATATTATGTTTATTGCTTTTCAAATTAGTTTCCTTTACATTTTAAACATTTTTCATGCGATCGAAGCATTTTTAAAACAGGAGGACCGCAGATCTGAAGGCATGTTTTCTACGTGCTGAATGAACGCTATCACTGCCCCTTCGGAGTTGGTAAAAGTAAAACCTCTCATCAAATCTTTGATTTTGGAGAAAATACAGAAATAACAGGGTGCTTGGTCGGGGCTATGCGCAGGATGAGTGACGAGATGTACTTTTTCGGAAGCTAAAAATGACTTTGTTTAGTTGGCCGTGTGTGAAGAAGCGTTATCATGGTGTAAGAGAATGTGGCTTTTGGGTCGTATTTCGCGGATTTTTTCTAACAACCTGGGTAAACAAATGGTAGAATACCACTCGGCATTAACACTCTTTTGATCTTCAAGTGGAATTGTACAGATGGGACATTAGCTGAGAAGACGTAGCTGAGAAAAACGCGATCATTTTTTTACCAAAGTTTCTCGAATGTCTCACTTTTGCTGTCCTGTTCTCATTATCAAACACCCATTCACAAGATTGCTGTTTTTTTTCGGGTTCGAAACAATAAATCCACGTTTCGTCTCCTGTGACAATGTCATAAACAGCATTAGAATGTCCGTGGTCGCACTTCAGTAGCATCTGTGAGCACCATCCCACGCGAGCCCGCTTCTGCTCTGCTGTCAGTTCATGAGGGATCCAACGACAACAAAGTTTCCGAATTTTCAATTCTTCGTGTAACATTTTCCTAATTTGGCACATACCAATCCTCAATAGTCCTCAAATTGTCTCATAGGTAATCCGGGCGTTTTCTTCAATTACCCGCTTAACAGTAGCCACATTATTTTCGTTAACGGCAGTTGTTGGCCGCCCTTCACGAAATTCGTCTCGTAAAGAAACTCGACCTCTCTCAAATTCAGCAAATCATCGCCTCACGGTGCTCAAACAAGGTGCTTCTCTTCCAAAAGCATTTTAAAGACGAACGGCACGGTCTTGCGGAGAAAGAGAACTTTTAAAATCATAAAAAATCATCGCTCTAAAATTTTTTCGACTTAATTCCATTTTCGTTGCGTACGTAGAACTTTGATGTGTGATAAAAAACAATTAACAAATCATTTCCCGCCAATAGTTTTTTTTTTATTACTAAGAAGGTTGCAACGTTTTAAAAATATAGCATTCGAAATTCAAATAGTTCCGATTAGCTAGAAGTGCAAAACTTTTAGTGTGCCCCATGTATATCTTACATAGACCGACCAATATGTAGGTCTTATGTACTTAAATGATAATTCAAGGTCACGTTCAAGTGCTTAAAATAAAATAAATATGTATTTATTTTCTGCAGGAGGTGATAAAGGAAAATAAAGGAAAAAGTGTAGTTCTTTCGGCGTTTTCAGTAATGCCGCCACTTGCTCAGTTGGCCCTCGCTTCAGTTGGCGAATCACATGATGAACTCTTGAAAAACATTGGACTACCAAACGATAATTACGTAAGAACTTGAAATTGCCCCTTAGTATTCTACACTTTAAACGAGTAATTCGTGTATATTTTTGCCACGCAAAGCCGTGGTTACACCTTATACAAGAGTATCAGAGAGTATATTATAATAGAGCGTTTTCACATTATCCGATCTGATATCGGATTCCGATAGTCGATGTCCGACATCCGATATCATGTGGTGTCTTCACATATTTTCGATGAAATCGTTCCGATTCAATCATTTTCTCATTGTGCGGGCAGGGTCAAGGCAGACTATAATAGAAATTTTATTTACTGTATCTGTTACATTTAAGACGCAAAATAATATCTGTCCACATGGAGTATTGGATTCATCCAATTGCGCATGCTGTTATATTCCTTATTAGTTGTATCCCTCAAGCATAGTCTGGATTCGTCCAGTTCAATTAAAGTAATTATGTCTTATTGAAATGTTGACGATGTGACCAAACTCGGATTAAACAAGCTCAAAACGGCACCCACCACGCGTTGGGCTCTGCACACTCAGTGATACTGTAAATACATGTATAGCACAGATATAAACATTATCGTTCGACAACTCACAGGCGACCGTACAATCCATCGTATCGCCAACAAATTGGCGTCTGTAAAACGTTCTTACTAGTAGTGTATGTAAGGTCCGGGTAGGTAGACATATCGAATAGGATAATGTGAAAACGCTCTTACTTGTAGTGTATGTAAGCTCTGGTTAGGTAGAGATGTAAACGCGGGGACAGCGAGCCCGCGAGAGGACGGCGGCGAGCCGTAAACGAGCTTGTACCGTCGCAAGGCGATGTTACGATGTCGATAAGTGTGCGTTGCAGTAGGGAGTTTCATACAAAGTATAATGAACGACACAGGTTGATAGGGTGACGTTCCCTTTTCGATTTGATATGTAGTATGAACCTTATGCTGAGTGATGAGATTACAAAACAAGATACACTTAGCGAAAGTATTTTCTTTAAAAGCACTTTACTAGAACAAGATAATAGCGATTTGCAGTAGCAATACAACAAAATTACAGAAAATAAAATAAAAAATCAGCCCCTCTCACAGTAGAAGAGTACAATCACCTCATTTAATTTAGCAGAAATCATATAACTCATGATATAACACTTTTCATTTTTAGTTTTAAGTAATATAACAAGATGATGGTACCTAATATGATTAAATGAGTACCTAAAAAAATGAAAAAATATACGAGTGAATTTATAATTTTTTATTTTGTATTTCAAATCCTCTTAAGTAAATTGTAATTTTGTTTGAACAATTGAAGTAGTCCAAGCTAATTATTTAAGAATTATTCAACAATCCGAAATGTCTATTTTTGTAACTTCTCGCTCAATTAAAAACAGAACTAATTGTACGAAAATAATAAATACAAGAAAAATACAGATAAAATAAGCTCTATTTGAATTTTGACTACGAGTACGTTACGCAAAAATGTTTGTTACTAAAATTTTAGTCAAGATAATTAAAATATTCCTTGACCTTACTTTCCGAAAAAAGATAATTTTTATTTTAGCTGTCGTACGTATACGAGCATGAAGTAGTTTTGATCTTCTCTTGAGGCAGACATAGTTAATAGTACGTTGTTAGCAAAACTAAACATGATTCTCTTGTATTGCCAGCTCCTGAGCTCCGTGGTAATTCCTAGATACAGCATTTGCCAACTAGGAACAATCGCTTGTTACTTGCGATAGCCGAGTCTCACATTAATTAAAAACAAGCTTTAACATAAAAAGTACGAATTTAGCTATTTTATCGACCTAAATTTGCTGTCTAGATTTTTTTACGTATTAGCTTACTTGAAGTAAATGTTAAATAAATCAACATTGATTTATACATAATATAATGCATTCAGTAAAAAATTACATTTATAACTTCATTTATACCTTTTTATATATCAAATAATCTATATTAATATTTTTATTCTATAAATTTTAGACAAAAGCAGCGTTTACTCGCCTAAATAGCCAGCTGAAATCTTCAAAGGGTATAGAACTACGAATGGCCAACAATATTTACATTCCTGAGACTGAAGAACTGAACAATGAATTCGCCGCTGTCTCTAAAAATGTCTTCAACTCTGGTGTTCAGAAAGTGGATTTTAAAAAGAATGTTGAGACCGCTGCAAGCATTAACGCATGGGTAAATATTTTTGTTTGAATACTTACAATAAATGTTGTTGTTTTATTAAATATATTGTAATATTGTAATTATTTTCAGCATAATAAATAAATAAGACAACACAATACCAATACTAAAACGTAAAATTGTTCCACTAATTATTTTTTTAAATCCCCATCATTTGCAGAGTAAAACACGAAAAGAGCCGATGATATTAAAATAGAAATTCTACAACGCCAGGCCAAAGTTGCCATGTCATTGCGATATCATTCAAGTAATAGAATATCAAATTTTGTAGTGATCAAGCTTGTGCCAGTTGCTAAATTTCTTCCATCATGTACAAAAAGTGGCAACGCAACGCAACTGCATTTGCTACTGCGAATTTCCATGGTGGCGTTGATCACTTACCATCAGGTGCACCTCCTGGTCGTTTGTCCCCTCTTCTATATAAAAAAGAAAAGAACTAATTACCTCGAAACGACTGCATGATTTTATAAAACATATTAAGACAACTAAGAACCCCCACTAAAACCCAGTTTTTAACTACAATGCCGAACTTATAATGCCCCATTTTGCGTCAGGGATAAAAATTATAGAATTATAATGTGATTAGAATGGTGAAATCAATATTTTTATGTGGTCAACAAAACCATCATAACTCATTCTTAAGAAATAAAAAGTTTCATATAAATTTTTTTCCTCTATTTCACCCCCTTGGAGTTGAATTTTGAAAAATAATTTCGTAATACGTGTGCGAATTCAAGTTTCTAGCCCTAAGTTTTGGCCTGTACTTTTATATAAAATTTTTATTCCCTATTTTACCCTCTAAGGGGCTGAATTTTGAAAAATGCTAAAATAAATAACTCATTATTTTTGCCATACTTAATTCATACGAAATTTCATGCAAATGTGTCCAAGGAATAAAAAGTTTCATACAAATTTTATACCCTATTTAATCCCCATCGGAGTTGAATTTTGAAAAATCATTCCTTAGTGGATCCCTACGTCATAAGAGTAATACGCATGTGAAATTTCAAGTTTCTAGCCCTAAGGGTTTGGTCGGTGAGTTTGTATAAAACTTTTATTCCCTATTTTACCCTCTAAAAGGTTGAATTTCGGAAAACGCGGAAATATGTAAGTCATTTTTTTGCCGTCCTCAATTCATACGAAATTTATGCAAGTATACCCAAGGAATATTAAGTTTCAAAGAAAGTTCATCTCCTATTGCACCCCCTTGAGGGTTTAATTTTGAATAGTCCTTCCTTAGTAGATGCGTACGTCAGAGGAGGAATATGGAAGGTCATGCAAATATGTTTAAGAAATAAAGTTTCATACAAAATTGTATTCCTTTATTTCATCTCCTTGGAGGTTGAATTTTGAAAAATCATTCCTTGATGGATGCTTACGTCATAACAGAAATACGTGTACGAAATTTCAATTTCTAGCTCTAAAGATTTGGCCTGTACTTTTATATCAAAATTTTATGCCTTATTCTACCCTCTAAGGGGCTGAATTTTAAGAAATGCTGAAATACATAACTCATTATATTTGCCATACTCAATTCATACGACATTTCATGCAAATATGTCCAAGGAATAAAATGTTTAAAACTTTTATCCCCTATTTAACTCTTTGAGGGTTACATTTTTAATTATCCTTCCTTAATGGATACCTACGTCATAAGAGGAATTAGTGTGTACAATTTCAAGTGTAATGGCTTGGCCTATGCGGTTTTCATATAAAACTTTCATTCTCTATTTTACCCCTTTAGGGATCGAATTCTGTAAAACGCTTAATACACATAATTCATTATTTTTTTATACTCAATTCATACGAAATTTCATTTAAATATGTCCAGGGAATAAAAAGTTTCATACAAACTTTATCCCCTATTTCACCCCCCTTCGAGGTAGAATTAAAAAAAACACCCTTAGTGAATGCTTATATCATATATGTGTGTGAAATTTCGAATTTCTAGCCTTAAGGCTGCCCGCCCACGTCAGACTTTTTGTAGGACCGATAGTAGGGCAGATTTTTCCTACGATTCTTATCACCGATTTTGTGACCGACTCAACGCACACCTCCGTCATTTTGTCGCTGGCTATCGAGGGAGGAGCACGTCATGAACAGAGAGAACGAACGAAATATAAGAATAATTTACAAGGGAAAGTTTGTGTTTGGTTTTTGAGAAACAGAAGAGAGAAAAGAAAGTTCTGGGTTGATCAACATTTGAATTATTTATTAGTGTTATATGATTTTTTTTTTAATTCTTGATATAGGAGGTACATTTTAATTTAGTTTTTTATCTTCGTTTTTTATTGCATTATTCATTCATTTCATTACATTTCTGAAAAACTGTTTTTATTCATATTTAAAAATGAAAAGAAGGATTACTTTGTACTGTTCAAGCAAACGTGATAATCCTACTACTAAATTTTACTATGGCCGCCCCTAGTCACCCTAATTTGACTTTTCATACAAACTGACTGGTCAGTTGATTCACTTTTGTACGGGAGAATCACTAAAAGAGAAAGAGAAATATTTTTTAATGTTTATTTTGAAAAGTTATACAGCAAAAGTTTATCACATGAAGGGTTATAAAACATGGATTCAATTTGGATAGTGATAAAAAATTATCATGTGTAATAACCAATTTCGATCACTATTAAAAAGCACTTACATAAATCTACTACCTAATTTTTACAAAATTGTGATACAATACTGAGAATTGAATAAACATGATTGAATCCATTTACCGAATCTAGTTTTTTTCTATTTTGCTATACGTTGCCCAACTAGAATTTAATGAAAGGCATATTATTATTTCTTCCCATAACGTTTTTTTTTTATTTCTATGATTCTCGGCCAATCGTGTGTTGTATAGTGCAAGCCGCTTTTCTATTTCTTCTATTAAATTTTCGATGTCGATTTCCATACTGACACAACGTCCTTCCCTAGCAAGTGCATGCGGCCGACCACCGGCCGACTGTCGATGAATAGTGTACGTTGATACATACATTTCGGAACGTTCCATTTATTGCCGATAATCGGATCGGTCGGGACGCACCGATTTTATTTTTGACCTACTTTTTGTAGGACGTGTACGTTGCTCCATTACTATCAGTACGTCCTATTTTTCTCCTACAAAAAATCGGTCACTGATTATCGGACGTCGGCGAGCAGCCTAAGGGTTTGGCCTGTGCGTTGATACATCAGTTAGTCACTTTTGCCTTTTATATATAGATATAAAATCTATATATAAAAATCAATGTTTAGTCTCGCTGAAACTCGAGAACGGCTGAACCGATTTGGTTAATTTTGGTTTTGAATTAATTGTTGAAGTCCAGGGAAGGTTTGAAAGGTGAGAAAATATAGAAAAAATAAGAGTAGTTAAAAAGGCAGAACAACGTTTGCCGGGTCAGCTAGTATATAATAAAGAGAGATTTAAAGACTTTTTATTACTTAAGGCTACTTAATACTTATACTTGCATTCAATATTTCCTAGATATGACGTAACGGTCAGTTTTATATATTATGCAGCTAACAAAAATAACGTTATTAGCAGGGTGTGATTTTCAAAAGTATTCTGATCATTACGTTTTAGGTGGAAGATCAAACAAACCATCGCATCAAAGATTTAGTGACCCCAGATAGTTTCACGCCGGCAACAAGAGCAGTTTTAGTCAACGCAATTTACTTTAAGGTAAGTACTAAACTATTTATTATAATTGGCTACTGGCTTAATTTGAAAAGGCCTATCGCAGTAGTATTACCGGCCTGGCCACAGCTGACACACACACCCGCGGTGCGAAATGCAATGAGGATTGCGGCGCGGCGGGTCGCACGATTTTCTGAGTATGCAACAGCTTGACTAGTTGTGACCATAGACTAATATTATATACTAAGGGTTGTGACCGAGGCGACATCGGCAGTGTACGTATTTAGAATTTAGAAATTTTAAAGACTTTCAAACGCCAGGCCAAACACCATGCAGGCGAAAAAAAAAACAAAACATTTTGTTTTGGTCGTGCAATGTCAAATGCGTCCGCCGATTTCGCCAGTCGGGCCCGATCGCTCTGAGTTGTGG
Organism: Apodemia mormo; assembly: GCA_036924255.1. NCBI lineage: Eukaryota > Metazoa > Arthropoda > Insecta > Lepidoptera > Riodinidae > Apodemia > Apodemia mormo. The sequence continues at coordinate 16,342,824 of JAUPFN010000007.1, read as the reverse complement.
CCATCTCTATTCTAGCTAATACACTGGCAATTATTTTTTATTTTTTATTTATTTTTCAATAACTTTTGTGCATGCAAGATCGTCATATCTAACCGTTTTGGTCCGGGCCCTCTTTAAAGAATAGACTACCTTGCAATTCTACTAGGCAGTTTAAGTCACTAGCATCGTGACTACCAGTTGGTAGAGACAACATTTGACTGCAACGTCTCACCCGAGCTTGGTACCACCGCCTTAACTACTCCTACCGCAACCACGTTAATGCCATGTCGTGTTCTGGTTGCAGGATAAAGTAGCCGGAAAATAAATGGATATGAAAATACCATGCCGCCACTAAAATAGCAACACACCATTAATATTTTTGGTGTCTATAGGCTATGGTTACTTCTTTCCATGAGAGCAGCAGAGCAGAGCAAGTATATTTTTTAAGCAGATGGCTTAAAAAAATATACCTAAGGGTTTTGCGGCAGTACAGTAACGCACGAAATCTGTTGTAAAACGTTTGCGCGTTGCTTATGGCAAATTATCATGACCTGCATATTTGTGCAACAAGTCGAATAAAGTTCTGGTTTTAAATCAATTTATTCTACACTTTTTATCGTCGGCACTTGGTGACACTCCATTTTAACATAATATTTATTAACTGATAACACTTTTACTCTTTCACAATAAGTAAAATAATACAAGTGTTATCAGTTAATAAAATTGATTTAAACATAATATGTTTAAATCAATTATTTAACAATAAAGGTATGGTCCTAGTTGAGGACTTTTTCTTAATGTGGGACCTAAAGGCAACCTAACAAGTATACTTCATATTTATCTAACAAGTTGGTAACGAATAACTTTACGCTATTCTGAGCCATATAATAATAATTTATGGTACCACGAGTATAACTGACAGAGGCATTCTATAAATTTTCTTTTTTAAACTTGGTAATTTTACCTGCAACTGTTTGCTCATTTTTGTCAATATCGTAGAATTTATTCTACCACACATGCAAATTCAATCGTATCATATTAAAAATGTATGATTAAATACGAAATTCAATAACATTTAAAATATGTATTCAATTAAAAAATTGCATTATACCAATTCTTTTTTTTTTAATTTACATATTTAACTTTAACGTCAGTTCACCGCATTGTGTGGTGCCAAAATGGACAGTGATCTCCATTCCCGCTTTTGCAACGTAATTATCTTATGTTAAAGCTATAACCAAGGTTAACAGTTTTACGTACTTTTACAGAAAAAAAAAATGTTATCAAGGTTTATGAGTGTAGATATAAAATATCATTAATGATTTTATATATATATTATTGGCTACAAAATGGCGTTATTTTTTAATTACTATTAATTTACCGTTAATATCCAGCCAGTTACCTTTAATATTCCACGCATATTTAAATCCTGTTGAATGTTCATTTGGTTATTTTTTTTTTGTTTGATAGGGATCTTGGAAAGATCAATTCAATAAACATGCCACGTACGACGGAGATTTTCATGTTTCGATGGACAAAGTCATTAAAGTACCAACTATGTACAACAAGGGTGATTACCGCTACGGCGAAAGTGAAGAACTCGATGCAAAGGTATTTTTTTTAGTTATTTGGAATAAGAGTATCTTGACGTAAACAGTAAGTGCTATTAATATTGAAATTTAAAATTGTGCCTTTTTATTTTTTTGTAATTAAAATATTATTTTATTTTTAATACAAGAATTCCTCTGCAATGTGAATAATTTAAATTCCTTTGTTTTCATAATATTATATGATATTGATTTTTAAAATATTCTAAAATTAGCCCTACAGCCTTCTTCTCTAACCACTAATATTAAGGACGAGCAGTGTTCAGTAAGAGTTTGTACCTATAGGATATTAATGAGATCGAGCGCAAAGTATTACAAGAATATAGCGTCAGCCGAAATTATCAAATTAATATAATGTACAATTAGCCTTTGATATAAGAATTCAACGGACACTTTTTAATAGCAAGTAAATTTCAAAAATAAACATACTTGGTGTTCCAAGTATGTTTATTTTTAAAATTTACTTAAATATATAAATAAATATTGTTGGACAAATTAAACGAATTGATCTAAGTAAGCAAACTATTTGCTCCGTACCGCTGAAGGGTAATAGTGATGGAACCAGCGGGCCAGCTTCTTGTTAGGTGACGTCATAACTGTGGAGGTTGATGACGTCACACAAAGACAAGTAAGGGGAAAGGAAGATTTTCCCAGCCAGGCAAGGTGTACTGCCTAGGGACCGAATTCCATTTGAGAAGCGTTGGGTGTTAGTCAACGATACTAATACATAGAAACACATAATATATAAATACTGTAACATACATAATAAGCACCCAAACCTATAAATACAAACATCTATACTCACCACACAAATGTTTGTCCCTGCCGGGAATCGAATCCGAGCGCCCTCAATTTGTAGTTAGGTTCGCTAACCACTCGACCAACGGGGCGGTCAGTGAATGTCACGTGACTAATCAAACCTGTACGCTTTTTTTTATTTCTAAATCAAGCGTAGATTTTTCAAAACTAAATTAAACTAAAAATGAAAAAATATAAATAAATATATTCTTAATTAATAACATTTTTGAATTCAAGTAATATTAATCTATAAAGTTTTTTGTGAATTTTAGCATTATGAAAAATTGTCCGTGATAGAATTTACATTTCAAAAGGAATTAATAATCTTCTATTACAATACGACAAGCATCTATCAATCTATTAATACACCATAGGTACACACCACCTGCCGGCATATGAATTCCAGAACAAAAGTACTGGCTAATTAATAATTATTAAAATTTGAGTTTATAGAAAGTTCTAGACAAAATAAAATAAGTACAATAAGTACAAACCTACAAAAATATAAAATATCAAAAAATACCGTCCATTTTAACAATAAAACGTATAATAGAAAAACGTACTACAAATTTACCTATGAAAGACAACGAAAAATGATTGTAGTGGTATTTGAAAAATCTGAACTAAAACTAGTTGTTGTTTAACTTATCTTAACAAAAAAACTACATAACAAAGAAAAATATTATTAATACTAAAGTAAGAAAACTGAATACTTGCTATATAACCAAACTACATGACAGCTAAGGTTAAACGTTTCGTTCAGCTAAGCAACTCAATCCAAGAGATGGCATTGTAATCCAAAAAAAGGGTTTTTATTTATTTTAATAAAGTCAGCAAGAAACAAAGTATGTTTTATGTAGTTTTGCGAATTTTCCAAGTAGTTCTTAGCATACTCAAAATATAATTTTCTCAATAAATAATCTACATTTAAAGAAAAGGTGAACCAAAATCCAAATAAGTTCTTCTATAGAATATATAATATATACTAGTACCACGCACACATACATAAATTTAAAAATGTAAAAACTCTACAACAAAGTTCACTGTCTTGAAAGATAACTAAATAGCGCATTTGTGTCAGTGACGGAGTTTAATGTGAGGGGTCTGGAGTTCGAATCCTACTTTATTATTTTTTTTCATTATTACCAGATAATACATATTATCAAATTATTTATTTTGATAATATTTTTTTTTTGACAAATTACACTAATTGATCTGACCCCAAAGTAAGCAAATTATATGCTTGTGTTATGGGTGTCAGTCAACGATACTAATACATAGAAATACATATATAAATATTCTAATATATATAATAAACACCCAAACCCAGAAATACAAACATCTGTGCTCATCACACAAATGAATGTCCCTGCCGGGAATCGAACCCGGACCTCATTGATTGCGTAGACAGGGTCACTAACCACTCGACCAACCATTATTATTAGATGCAGCTGCATGAACTTTTTTCTAAAATTTATAACTAATACTCGTATATAGTATAAATAATCTCAGGAAGGACGAATTTCTTGTTAATTTCTACTAATTAATTTATTATTAGTTATATATTAATTTAGGGATCATTATTTCTATCATCATTTCTATTATAATTATTGCTTGTAGTTAATTTGCATGTTCAAATTTTTTTATTTTCAAATAAATAGATATAGGTAAAAAATGTAGACAAAGAGCTAGTTGACTCTTCCAATTGCCTTTTTCGCATGAAGCCAAGTGTTTGGCATTTTCTTTTATCATCGGTTGATTTTAATTTGCTTTTACAAGGGGTTCTAAATTGATTACGTCCATGAATACACTTATCTGGCACAACTAATATCAGAAAAAGATACTGCAAAAATTAGAAAGTAGAATAAATAATTAACAAATGGCTAAGCAAGGTACTCTTAAACGATATAAATTAACTTGCAGATAGTAATATTAGGTAAACAAAGTTTAGTTTTAATATCAGAAGTTGTTTTATAAGATTGTTCATTGGATATATCGGGACACCATGAAGAAGCAAAATTTTCTTTCTACTTTGCATCTCAACTTTATCACACACACTAAACATGAGTTCCACTTGTGATTGAAGGATTTTAAGAGAAGACAACACAAAGGAGCGGAAACAGTGAAATCTGAAATTAATTTAGTGTTTCGGCTTGCACCCTGCAACACAGCCCCCCAATTCACGTAATTGAGTCAATGCGCTTAGGACTCTCACACACAAAAACACGATAGAACGTTGAGACGTGCTACGATGCGGCATAATATGTAAGAAAATGTGTAAGAGTCTTAAACGCTTCAACTCGATTGCCTTTAGATTACGTGAATTAGGCCCGTGATGTTTGATAATTCCGTTGAAATGCTGACATCTGAGTGTTGAAGTCCTCTGCCATTTCCAAAACTGTGCATCTGAGGGTTTGCATAATTTAAGGCGATTACAGCTGCGAACGACCTTGAGTTTCTAACAGGAGCAGCGCAAATATTATTTAGCGCGCTGGCATGGTCCAAAGTCAAAGAGTATTTACAGTGGATGCAGATACCTACGTTTTAACATTTTTGTTCACCTATATGAACTTTTATCATCATGAATCGACTGAATGTTGTCAAACTCAAAACCAATAACCAGTAATCGCTTATTTATCGATTACATATACATTCATTTTAGAAAAACGATAAATATCTAAAGAAAAAAAATATACCGAAAATCGGCAAAAAATTATATAACAATTTACGCAATAATAACAGTTACGTATCCTATTTCTTTGAAAGTGTTGTAATATACAATACATCCCGTGTAGCACTTTATTTTAATACATACAATCAACAATTAATATTTAACAAAACCTTTCAAAATTGATTTTGTAAAATGTAATCTCTTGAATAATATTTTAAAACTAACTAGCTTCTTAGTTTTTGTTTTAAAATCTCGTAATAAAAAAGAAGATATATAAATTGATTTAATGTTTATAGAGGAAACTACTAAATAAGTTGGTTTATTTAGACTATTTGTATGTATAATATATTTAATTTATTTATTTTTAGTTGCGAAGTCCTTACTACCTTCAAATAGTACCAGTTTTTATTTTTTTCCTTAGGGTTTTGCTTCTTATTCGCTTGCTTGAATTATCTTCGTTGTTTATATGTTTTATTTTTTTTATTTTTGTACATTTATACAAAATATTGACAAAATACTTATCTATCTATAGCTAATAAAAAATTCAAGCGTAAACGTAGGTAAGTACATGAATAGTCTCAAAATATTATTCAGCGTCTACTCGCAAACAAAACTATTTATAAAGTACTAGCTTTCAGCCCCTTTAATACCCTCTTTTACCTCTTTAAGAGATAAAACTCACAGCATCCTTACATGCACGTTTATTTAATTGAATTAAAGAACATGACTAATAAATTTGAAGAGATTTTGATTAAGCATATTTTATTTTTTTTACAAACTTTACCACTTTTTTAATCGTTTGAAGAGATGACATTTGAAAACCTTAAACTCGTATTCATTTAATTGTATTAAAAATCATAAATACTAAGTTTTAAATAATTTCTACAATATTCTACAATAAACAATCTATTTTTTATACAAACATCAATGCTTTTTTTAACCTTTAAGGAATGAAATTTAAAAAAATCCCCAAATATATGATTCTTAAATTGTGTTGAAGAACGTAAGTGCCGAATTTTAAGTTATTTCGACCATAAACGTTTGATTTTTCATATTAATTGGAACACACATTTTTACTCCTTTAATGGTCGAAACTTCTAACAGTACATGCATGTTTCTTCAATTTCGATTGAAGAGCATAAGTACTAAAAAATCCGAAAATTCGTACATCTTAATTGTATTAAAAAACATAAATACTAAATTAAAATAATTTAGATTTTATAGTAATGCAATAAATAAACAATTCATTTTTGATACAAACTTTAAAGCCTCTTTTTACCTCTCTATGGGCTAGAATTCAAAAAAATATTAAATTTGTATTTAATTTTTTTTCAGTTAAAGGATAATTTAATTACGGCATATCATTCATTTCAACTCAAAAATGACAGAGTTTCATACAAACTGTCACCCCCTATTTCACCATCTTAGGGGATGAATTTAAAAAAAATCCTTTCTTATTCCTTGTCTATATCATAAGAACATCTGTAAAAAAACAGCCTTCTCGGTCCAAGCTCATTATCTACTATAAAAAAACATCCAAGCGTAAACGAAATGTTCAATTTCCAAACGGCACAACCTTACTATTGTGCCAAACGTTCTATCTGTACTATTACTCTTTGACTCGAATATGGAGAGCGGAGCACGCTAACATGCGACACAGCCTCCCCATATGAACGCTACCGGGAGACTGACTTTCGACGCGAGCGCTGTCCGCGAATTAAATAATAAGGTTTTTATTGATTTAATAGCACACTATAATGATTTTGTAAAATTTTGAACTTAAATTTTATAAAGCAATAAATTGTCTGTAATAAAAAGAAAAAATCATCAAAATCGTTACAGTAGTTTGGAAGTTATAGGCAAATTTTTGCGTAAAAATAAGAAAGATATTCGATTTTTTTCCGTCAAAAATAACAATAAAATTTAAAAAAACGAACTTAAAATTTATACTTAATTATATTATACGTATAATGCATATTTTTTTTAAATTATTGGACCAACCGGTTAGCAGTAGTAGGCTTTCAAAGATGTGTCTATTTCGTAGTTTGGCATTACCTATCGCCTTAAGCGTTAGTGAAAAGTGTAGTGTTGGAACGAGTGGATGAGTTTGTACATCTTGGATGTGCTTTTATCAGGGATGGAAGGTACACCGCTTACATTGAAAAAAGAGTGTGTGCAAGGAACAGAGTGAATGGATCATTAGGTAGATTACTTAATAGCACAATTTTAAGCCATGGTACCGGTCTAGCCCAACATAATTATGTGCTTATCCCAACGCTACTATATGGAAATGAGAGTTGGGTATGTGAGAAAGAGCATAAAAGTAGAATCAACGCGGTCGAGATGAGATCGCTACCAAAAATATGTGGTGTAACACTAGTCGACTGAGTTAGTAATGTAGAAGTAAGGGAGAGATTAGGCTTGAAAGAAAGTGTCGGTGTAAAGATGAGATAGGACATGCTCCATTGGTTCGGATATGCAGAAAGAATGGTAGATGAAAGGTTAACAAAACAGAAATACAATGCAAATGTGGAAGGATGTAGGTACCGGGGAAGACCAAGACTGACGTACCATGATTAGATTGATCGTGTACTGTCCGAAGGTGTTGTCAAGAGTCTTCGCAACCGGCATGTGTGTATGAAGAGAGTGATTGATGAATGTGAAGAAAGCGAGACAAGCCTGCAAAAATCGTAATGTATGGCACTCGGTTCTCTCTGCCTACCCCGTAAGAGTTCTGGAGTGAATAAATGTATGTAAATCTGAAATTATTGTTATTGGCAGTCGGTTCATGATAAATTCAATTCAACTTATCATGTACCGACTGCTAATAACGAGATGAGATTTTTCGAAGATAGAAAAGATAGGCATCTCGTCAAAACGAAGCTGTTCACATGTCAAAAATTCTGAAAAGTTTGTTCCTGGGACCACTGTCTAATACTGAATTATTCCTATTCTTATTTTCTAGATGCTACTAAGATTGTTAATAAGCTTGAGAGACTCCTAAACTTATGTATCCGTTTTGTTTTATCTTACGCAAGCAGGACCACATAAACAGTAACAGTCCATTTTTCCAAGTTTTTAAAAAAAGCTTTATTATTATTAATTCTCTTAAGAGTTTGGATATATGTAATTCATAATATAATAATATAATATTCACGGGACAAATTACACTTACTGATCTAACTAAAAATTATTTGCTTGTGTTACGGGTGTTAGTCAACGATACTAATACATAGAAATACATATATAAATACTAGAATATATCTAATAAACACCCAAACCCGGAACATTTATGCTTTTCACACAAATACTTGTCTCCGTCGGGGATCGAACCCGAGCCCCGTCGATTGCGTAGTCAGGGCCGCTAACCACTAGACCAACGGGGCGGTAAAAAGGGTAATTATTATATTATATGTTATATATAAAATTCTCGTGTCACAATGTTCGTTCCCGTACTCCTCCCAAACGGCTTGACCGATTCTCATGAAATTTTGTGAGCATATTGCGTAGGTCTGAGAATCGGCCAACATCTATTTTTCATACCCCTTAGTGATAAGGGTTGTCCACCCTTAACATTTTTTACTTAGAAATAATTTATATGGCAAAACAACGTTTGCCAGGTCAGCTAGTATTATATACTTTTTTGTATTTATAGTTTGGTAAATCATTGTCTATTTCATGTAAGTATATGGAATAATAACTCTTAGATTTTTGGGCACAATGTCTGATAGGTAGGTAGGCCAGAAAAAATCTTTGTTATCCTACAGATAAGTCTACACCTTGTACGTTTTTAATTGTATTTTTTGTATGTAAAATCTGTTATGTTGAGTACAGTAAAATATTAAATCGTTTTTAAAGCGTATTTTAAACTAGTTTAAAGAAAGCTTTAATAATAAGTTAAGTTTGAGGATTCAATGCTCTTTATGATATCAGAGCGTATATAAAATAAAGTAATTTTCATATTACTTTTTCTTATATACAATTTAATTGCTAATATTAAATTTAAAAAAGAGTTGAATTCACCCACCACTGTAATGTCGAAATGACGTCAAAAATAAAAATTACGTTTTTTTTTAAATTTGGTGTTATTTGAAAATCTTACACGTGTCAATTTATACACACCGATTTTAAAATATTGCACCATAACTAAATTTGGTAATGTTTTTAGATGTTGGAGATTCCATATGAAGGGGAGACATCGTCATTCCTTATAGTCCTACCTAATAAAATTGACGGTATAAATCAGTTAGAGCAAAAACTACAAGATCCTTTGGTTTTTGATAGAATTGCCAAAAATATGCGAGTTACAGAAGTCGAAATTCATATTCCAAAATTCAAAATTGAAACAACCACTGACCTTAAAAAAGTACTCCAGAATGTAAGTATTATTATTTTATATATATTTCATATAATCGCATCATTTCATTTTTACATTCCTTATTCCCTGTGCATAAAGTTAAATTCAAAGAAATGTAGAAATAAACAAATTAACGAAAATCACGCTGCAACGAATGTCCATATCCTATATACACAGCCAGCCCAAATCCTAAATACATAACAATTGTTTACCCTGGAAAATAAATTGATATCCATGGAAATCAAAAAATACTTTATGTCCGTAGCTACGGGTTGTAAAGCGCAGTTAGTACGACCACTGTACGCGATCATTGTTTAGTCCCTAATCGATATAAAGTTACGTAAATGAACAAAGTATTTTTGGTAATAATATTCCTTATTTGAAATCGAACTTAATCTTCTTCGGTTGCACAGCACAGTAGACTAAGCGATATGAATAATAATTCAATATAAAGGACCATTGTTTATGTTTTGATTTTACATATAGAACATAACAACGAAAAAGATATAAAGATAATATGATTTTAGATGGATATTAAAAGGCTGTTTTCTCCTGGTCAAGCGAGATTAGATAACCTCCTGCAAAACAGTGAAGATTTGTATGTCAGTGAAGCTATCCAGAAGGCTTTTATTGAAATAAATGAGGAAGGAGCCGAGGCAGCCGCTGCTAATGGTATATCACTCACTTTATATAAATTATTTTACTTATTTCATTTTTACATTTCCTTTATGGGTACTAAACATTTAACCACACGAAAGTTTTTTTTAATTAACTTTAGATTTGATAACGATTAATATCACTCCGTTATTTTCGTGAAAACATACAACCAAACGTCATGTTTGGAAGGAAATAAATTATAATTATGACATGACACTGAGTAGAACTCATGTTTTCCCGATAGAAAATGGTAAATTGGTGGTATCAAGTCAAGGTAAAACGTTACACGCTCCCGTAAAACGTCACTCGCGACGGCAGTATCAGGTTTCATCAAGAGTGCTCTTTTTACAAACTAATTAACTAATTGACAGAAAAATACCTGGTCAACCCTTCAAAAAGACCCCGAACACACAAAAAATCATCAATCAACCAATGAGAAAATTCAATTCTACATTATTTTCTTACTAAATTTTTAGTAGCGCATTTGATACCGGTTATTATAATGCTGTTTAAATGTATCACATTTTATGACAACCACCTTATTAACTTCCCATTAAAAAGTTTTTGATTTAATTTGATTTTAGCAAATCTATTTTTCATCAAATCTCGACGTTTTGAGGTCCCAGGAAACTATTCTTAACTATTTTTAGGTGACATCTGACCTTCGGCTCAAAAAAAGAACACGACAGTGAGAATCATTGAGGTTATTATAATGCGACAGGAATAGATAAACGAATGGCATCAAACGTGAGCAAGATGTTACGGAACTTTACCACCTAATAGTCACGTTTGTGGTAACAGATTTTGCCAATCGTTCGCCTTTTCCGAACTGTCTGGCAGAATGGAATTTGATCTATTTTTCAAAATGAGCCTGGACCAACACACCAGCTCTAACCTAACCAAAAGCCTTCAGGGTCAACCGGTCTACAAAGTTTCCCTTTAATCTCGGATTAATAAATTCTTGCAAAAATAATGTATACGCATTTAAACTGCAACTTCCAATCTGCTGTATTTCAAAAATCCTGGACCGATGAAATGAAATGAAATATGAATAAACACACAAACAAAAATACGGGTTGTTGCTGTGTCATGGACAAAGCCGTGCATCTTTTACGTGAATACGTCTACGTCACCAGTAATATCTTACGATGGTAACATTTTTGGTTCGACGTTCCAATTACAATGTTCCCCATCAAACCAGGCTACGAACCTAGGTGGTCTAGACCACGTTCATCTTATGGATAGCGAAGTAGAGCGTAGAGCGGCGCTACTACCAGAGGATGACCCACTATTACCCACCAATACCGAACAAGTAGGTGAAATAATCAAAAACCTACGCAATAAAAAGGCACCAGGGCGTGATGAAATCACAAATAAGGTAGTTAAATACTTCCCTCCCTCCCTTATATACCTACTAGTGTGCATCTTCAATCCACTCCTAGCCGATTCCGCGTTTTCGGACGAGTGTAAAGAAGCCACCGTCATAGAATACACAAACCGGGAAAAACCCAAAATAGTGTCAGAAGTTACCGCCCCATTAGCCTAATCAATGCGTTAGGCAAAATCTTCGCAAAAATCATACTATCTCGCCTTAAGTTCATGAAAAAGGTCTCGTAATAAATGAGCAGTTCGGTTTCTGAGCAGCTCACTCTTGCACTCATAAGTGTACCGACTCGCCTAGTACATTTTAAACTCTTTCAATGCAGCCCCGAGGCTGGAAATTTCCAACGGTGCTCTATTTTTCGACGTTGCGAAGGCGTTTGATAAGATCTGGCACAATGGCCTATACAAGCCTATACACCAAATGGTAATACCCAACAGACCCGTACTCATCATATAAGAGTTCTAACCAACCGCCGAATTCAATTACGTGTCGAAGGTTTATTCTCCACTCATGGGTCGATCACAGCAGGTGTCCCGCATTCGTGTCACTTAGACCTTGTGTCTAAGTGACACGAATGCGGCACACACATTACAAGATTTGCATAAGGCCTATTCTATCATACGCCTGCGTAGCGTTTGCCCATCTCCCCCGTACAGATTTGCATCCGTTGCAAGTAGCACAGAACAAATATTTACGTATTGTCTCGGGTGCACTGTGGTATATGCGCAACATCAATTTTTATAAAGATTTCGAATTGCCGAGCTTAGCTTGGCATTTCAAAGATATTTCCAAAATATATTTCAATCGTACCAACTCAACCTAACTAACTGGTGTTAGCCGCAGCAGACTATATCCCCAGACCCTTATCCCGATCCCAAATTACGTAGACCCCGCCATATTCTCTCGATGATCTCGACGATCTCGACGATATGATAACTTTCACCTACGAAACACACCAAAACACTATACACCTACACCACCATCGCCACCGGCGGCCACGAGGACCCCTGCTTCGCCCATCTGCGAACTGAGCCCAAGGGCAAGGATCAGCCAATGAACAAAACAATGTCACTAACCCTCTTATCACAAATCACGACGCCAAGGATCGATCTCACAGGAGACACTCTTAGGATGAAAGGCATTAAGCTCTGGCCGAGCCCTCTGCTCGACCCCACGACCAGTAAAGCCATAAAGGCATTTAAGGCCAGCAGTGTACATGTGCCATCGTTGATCGGTTCAGACGCCTTCATATTTTTGCGTTCTCGACATATCTTCACTTATTTATACGGGGATTCATGGGTATCATTAGATTGCTATTTTAAATCTCTTTCAGACGGTATACATTCTTGTATTTGGATATGGCTTCTTAAATATTTTTTTTGGTTGATTTCTATTTTACTCTGAATTTTTCATTTAAGTGCCATATATATTTGTTATAAGCATTGAAAATCATTTTTTGAAATTATACAATATATAAATCTTTACAAGACCTTTCGAATAAAACTTAATCGAATTTTATAGTTGCTTTGAGTCTAAGGATATACCATATGCAAAATATGTAACGCAGAAAAATTACCTAAAACGGCGACACTTCCTACTCCACTACCAGCGAAGCATCGTAATCTGCGTTCAGCTTATCAAATTCTTTGATTCTTTAGCTATCCAGTGGCATAATTATATTTCGGATGTTGGTGATAGATATGTATCTATAACACCAAATTGTATCCCCCAATTTTGTTATCATCCGTGTTTTGAACTATCCCCCCTATGAAGGTAAATTTAAAGACGTATATACACGTCAAAATCAAATCTTTCCTCTTTACAATATTAGTTTAGATTTTTAGTTATTATTAATTAGTTTAGTTAGATAAAAGTTATTTTGACACGTCAACAATTATTTTTAAATTAATACCGAATGGGAAACGCGGCCATACACTGAGAAGATCCGGCGGAAGAAACTCAACCGAATTTATAACCTCCTATTTTTTTGGAATGTCGGTTCAAAATTAGCATCTTTTTGTAATACCATTTTTAAACTCGTGCTGTAATTAACAAGGATACTAATATAAATGCTTAAATGTGAAAAACGGCCAGTATGTGAAAACCTAACCTAAGCCCCTATTCTATGTTTTGCTGTTTACGTTGATTTCGGAAGCAAAAGTTTTGCAACCCTCTCTAACCATACCTTTTGTGTTCATTTAATGATCTTGTTTGTGTTTGTGTGTGTGCGTTATGACTTTACAACATCACAACAGTAAAGAGACATTGAGTGTAAGGAAGTTATAACGAAGAAAGGAACATCAGGTAAATCTGGATTTTTTTATTGTATTTTATTAATGGATTGGTATAATTTTGCCTTTTTGGGATAACAAAAAATAATTTAGGCTTATTTAATAATAATAATTAATATGTAATAATAAAGGTTAATTTATTATATTTTATACTACTAATTGTGGTTGACAATTGGGGAACCTCCATTTGTAATTACGTTAAAACGCACTTGTACTGTTTCACAAAATATTTTTTATTTATTTTATCGCCAACTGGAATTATTTTTTTCAATATATAAACTAAATAAAAATTATTTTGTGAAACAATACAACGTAATTGCTAATTTATTAGTTTACAATAGCTGCAATTTATAAGTAAATAAGTAAATATTGTATCGTACCTACGTATATTATTGCCTGAATGTCATCTTAGATAAGCTCTGTCGTCTTATCAGGCTTATAATTAGCCTATCCCGCTCAGGTCATGTGACTCCGGGTTCAATTCCCGGATGGAGCACATATTATTATTGGATTTTGCTTGCTTTTCAACTATAGATATGGTTTATAAAAAAATTGAGTTATATCGTCATAAAAAAATTTTAAGTTCTCAAATTAAGTGACTCTCATTTCTTGAATAGGTTTAATTTACAAAGAACATTTAGGTATAGTTATTAAACATTACGAAGCTGCTTAAGTTACTATATTTTACCATAAACGTATTCTCGTTATAATCATCTTTGCAGATATAGAAACTATATATCGAGGTATATAGTTTCTATATCTGATCGTCATAGACTATCATACCTCACGGTATGGTAGTCTATGACGAAATAAATAATGTCGATATTTTCTTTTCAGTTATTATGACTGTGGGCAGTTCCCTATTTGCAAAACCTAAGCTTGTGTTTCGTGCTGATAGACCATTCTACTTCGCCGTGAAAGTGAATAATATCTATTTGTTCAACGGTGTTAAGATTAATTAAAAACTTGTTTTTTGATATTTCCAGAAAATGTTGAGGTAAAATTTTGATGTTGAACAGTGAAAATTTCTCAATTTATGTTGTTTTTTATACTTTATACTAATACTCATTGATAACCTTTCAAGTTACCCACTATAATAAATTATGTCACAGATTATAAAACAGTTATAATAACCTCGGTTGATGATGATGATTTATAATATATGTATGATTTATAATTATAACTATATATATATATATATATATATATATATATATATATATATATATATATATATATATATGTATATACTATAACATAGTTATAATTATAAATCAATTCGGTCGATCAAATTTGCTATAGTCTGTGTATATAGCGTCAACTTGTGCACCCGATTCCATTGCCACTATGATGTACTCGTTTAAGAGAACGAGGTTTGAGATGGTTGAGCGGTCTGGAAGAAATCCATGCTCATGTTGATGGAATGATATTTTTAGGCTAGCGTATAATTTATCATATATTGTTCTTTCAAAAATATTAGTTAGAATAAATAATTTGGAAATAGGGCGGTAGTTAGATATTTCAGTTCTCCTTTCTTATGTACGGGGGTCACGTAAACCGATTTCCATAAACAACTTGGGAACGACGCCAGAGTTGAGTGATTTTTGGAATAGCAGAGATATTAAACACGCAATGGTTTTCGCACAAGGAATCAAAAGCTGCGGCGCAAGATGATCAGGTCCCGCAGATTTAATAATATCTAACTTACTTAATAGATCTAGATCTTCAATTTTGTCACACTCCATCTCGATTGAATCGATGTGTGAAATAATATCTGGTGAGGCCGTTCCATTGTAATCGTGTGTTTGAATATTATCACAATTTAGCAATTCGGAATGAAAATATGTATAAAATGCATTACAAATTTGATCACCGGAACTCAGAGTATTAGTACCCGTGATTGGTACCATACGTCATGTAGCTAAGGACAGCGTTTTTTACATTTGCGTTTGGCAAAAGCCCGAAATTGTTTAGGATTCATTTCTATGATTCGGTCCGTGATAGGAAATTTTTATAACAGACTGATTCTAGATTTTTTACTCTTTGGCAAAAAGAGTAAAAAATTTGTAAGTTGACTGATCAGCTAGCCTTCCATAAGTCTTAAATTTAGGAAAGTATTTGTATTTTTCACGAATAACTTTTTTGAATGCCGGGCTATACCAAATACGGTAATTATCACTTTTTATTAATTTAGTGGAGATGTAATTTTTACGCATTTCAGCGACTTTGTCATAGGAAAAAGTGACAGCTTCTTTAAGCAAGCTCACTGTCCCATGCAACTTGTGAGATATGATTGTTAATTAAGTCAAAATCTGCTTTGCCATATAAATATTTTTTGTATGGATTTAATTTAAGAGGATTAATTTCGAGACAATATAGGCACACTAACAGGGCCGGGTGACAAAGATCTGCGGGTACAAGAGCTATCTATCGTAACAATAGTTATCATTAGGAGAAACAAAAACTTCTATCTTTGATAAAATTCAATCTGAGATTTTGTTATAGAGTTTAAATCGCCGTTATATTGGTTTAAACCTAAAATACTTAACTCATCTATTAGTGTAATTTCATCGCAGTTACCACTAGTCGAAGGTGACATTGAGTTATCTTTCAAATGTCACAATATTTCGCTCATATGGAAATCACCTAGTACTATAATACTAACGCAGACATTATTAGAAATTACGTTATTTAATTTGTGAAGAAAATTAGAAAGTTGATCCGTGAACTACAGGCCATTTATTTTGTTTGTTTGCAAAGGTATATTACACATATATGTAGGTTAGTATATTTTCTTATGTTGGATTGATAAACTCTTAGTGTTAGCCAGAGATCCTCAGCGGAGGAGTGGTACGAGGGTAGTGGCATAGTGGGTATTATTTTATTAACACCTGTAAGGACACTACCTCCGCCAGATTGACCAGTAAGATCATAGTCTCGATCACGGCGCCATACGATGTTTTAGATTCAAATGCAAGAAAGCAATCTGGAATAAATCTTTGAGAAGCTGCTGAATCTGTGACATATAATAAGATGGGTACCTCTTCACGTAAAAACTTTTGAGGTGGTGGCTGGTGTATCATCTGCTTATGTTTTGAAAACTTTATTTTCGCATTTAATTATGTTTCATCAATAACTAAGATGCCGTCCTAATTAGTAATTTTACAATCTTGACTTAAGAATGTTACTCTTTTCTTATTAATACCATAAGCATTTCAGCAAGACGTTCAATTTCAATACATTAGTCAGAAACTATATACCGCCATTCTCTGAGTATCCACATGATACTAATCCATGCACGGAGAAAGCTATTATTTTCTGGAGTAATCCGTCAGCATAGTGCAGATTGAAGCAGCATCGACATTGTCAACGCCAAAAACTTTGGTGTCACTTTTTTGGTGTACATAAAATATTCTCTTCTGGCCCGACTTCTCAAAAAGAAATATGAACTATATTTCTCTTTGAGATTTTCCGTTACTGTCCTCTTCCTCTTAATAGACTAATATTAAAAGCCGAGTCAAAAGAACACAACAGAGAGCAGACCAAAATCGCACAGTCACTTCGCACAACGACAAAAGACTACGTTGTGTCATGGCGATATGATGCTATAAACGTTGTCGAAGTTGCCAGGCACAGCCCAAGAGTTGGTGACCTATAATGTAGGTAACATCAATAATTTTATTCGAATTTAATTATTTTTGTATTCTTAGCACAACAATTATTTTTACTATATAATCACAGTATTCATTTGTGGGTTAAAATTCCTACACACGTAATAATTACATTCATTACATAATTAATTAAATGATTGTTCCGTGTTTTAAACTATTGCAAATTTTGAAGTCAGCCACTTTTTTAAAATTGTTAATAATAATTAGCATTAACTTTTTTTAATGTGACCGACCCGGGAATCAAACCCGGGACCTCATGTGGTCAACGCCAACGCTGGACCACTAGAGGCCAGTAAAGCATCCGAAACGAATCCACATATAGACCCTGCTACTAATTACGAACCTTGATCACCAGTTCTCTCGCATGCCTTTTTAGAACACATCCTTTCGGCATTTTGATATTTGACAGCTGGGCAGCAATCAAAACGGAGAAACACAAAATACACAACGTAACGCATGGATAATGTGAAAAAACTCAGCGAACAGAAATGTAGTGACTAACACGACCGTGTTGTTGTGAGTGACATATTAAAACAAACACAAAATGGTGCTAGGACATTAGTGTTCCCCACCTCGAAAAAATATATTTGAATGTTTTTGTTATAATTGTGCTTTGTTCAAAATATTAATAAATTTCGATATCATTACTTATTTGGTTACAACACTACAACTTTAACATTAGAACTGTCATCGAGAAAATAAAGAAATAGAAATAGTATAATGATTAAAATATTTCAAAAATTAAATGTATAATAAAAATAAGCCTTTTTTATTTCTACGTACCATTAAAAATTACATCTCATACATAGCTCCAACACTCGTAAATATATTTCATGGACCCTCTTTGGACGAAGGCCTCCTCATAATCTTTCCCTACATCTCTTTTCCTTCCTTTGTCTAGCCAATTTCTGCCAGCAACTTCCTCTATATCATCCGCTCATCTCTTATAAGGTCTACCAACACATTTTTGCATACTGTTCTATACAAACATACTACTATGTGATGATGCTTATTGTATAAACCATTGTGCAATATTAAGTTTCTCAGAATGTAAGGTATATAATCCCGTTGGTATTTTTGATTTGGTTGTTCATTAAATAAATTATTGTATTAATTACCTCTGTAGTCTATTGTATATCAGTCTATCTGAAGGCCCGGTGTTGCCATTGACTATATAAAATCCCCGGTTGGTTTCCCGGATCAGGCAATCCAAAAATATTTTTTTATCAATTTTCTGATAAAAACGAATTGACTAGGATTAGATTAGTGCTCGGTTGGCAACAGGATTGCCACATATCACATTGTGTGGGATTAACTATCTTCAGCTAAACATGAGTGCACTGGTCTACCTTTTCGGGGATATGGGTGTGAAGATATTTTCATTCATTACAATATTTATATATGTATTTCTAGTTTTTAGTATCGTCGACTAACACTCAAACCACAAGTAAATAATTTGCTTACTTAGAGGTTAGATTGATTTGTGTAATATGTCAAGTGATTTTTATTAATATTTATAATTACCTATTATAAGATATTGAATATTGACATTTGTCGTAACTACATTTAATTGCTACCAAAGTGTATATAATTAATATTAGGATGTATAGTTAATTCATACTTCGATCATATTTCGTGTCATACATGATACTAGGATGTATAGTAAAACTCCTCCTTCTAAATACTCGTGGAACTAGTTTTTGGAACAAGTATTTGCACGTACTCGTAAAACTCAGTACGTACTATTGAGAGTATGTCTCATCTCTACTGTTAATTACTTGAACACATATTTTATAATTTTTAGAACCACATTCGAATAAATCACCTGACAAAACAACGTCTTTAAACTTAAAGTTATGTTTTTTTCTATGTTTTAAAATTACTTGACACCTTTTTAATGTCTCTTGCGTGAACAATATTAAATTAACATCAGAATCTTTACAAAAAACACAATTTACTAGAGAAGATATTTTATTTTTCAAAACACTGCAAATATTTTTATTTTTTTACACACGTTGCTACTATAGTCACAGCTGCACTCAACAGACACGGCAGCACAGAACAATATTACTCAAGGGAGCACGGCAGAACACCGAATACTTATTTGGGAGTGACTTTTGCTGTTGGCCTCAAGAGGGCCTTTAAATTACAATAAAGTTAGCTGTCACCTGACCAATTTTTTATTTTATTTAAAAATTATATTAATTAAAAATAATTAGTAAAAAAAGAAAGTAAATTAGCCGACATGTAAAAATTTTTAGAACTTTTTTAATTGAAAAAATTATTTAAAAAAAAATTTCATTTGTAAAAAATTTGAAAAACTATAAGTGTTATTTTTAAAAAAATATTTTTTAGTTCTAATTAATAAACTGAAAAAAAAATTAAAAATGGCGCTAAATTTATTATTATTTATTATAGGTCAATATATACATATAATTGCCATAATTTACTTGTCAACAAATATTCTAAAAATTATAAAATATCTGTTCAAGCAATTTTCGTGGCCTTAACAGCGCAGTCGGTCTAACTCAGTCTCATGCGCGTAGATCTCTAGCGCTCCCACTCACAGAGATATTAAAATTTAGTTTAGGGGATGATTGGCCCCTTGAATCGGTCTGTCTTCTTGTCAAAGGTTTTAAATTTGTTGTCGGATGAACATATATAAAAATGGAGCGTCAGAATTTACGTGAAGTTAACTAATTATTTTGAGACCCTTAAAGCGTCTGCCAAGCAATAGGCCGACGGAAAGTGTCTGGGAGTATTGACAATTTATTTTTAACTATACACTCGAAAACATATATGAAAATCAGCCATGAGAATTTACGTGAAGTAAGTAATGTTTTTATGTACCTTGATTACCTGATACCTGGAAATTGGCCGTTTGACCAACCTAGCAGGTAGGCATACGATCATAGTACATACTTACACTACTCAATCGTCCACATTTCATCCGTCAGAAAATACGTGACGTCTGGCAGCTCTGGGATCTTGGACTATATTAGTAATATTCATACAAAATTTGAAGTAAATCCATGCAGTACTTTTTGAGTTTACACCGGACTTACATACAAACAAACAGACAAAAATTCTAAAAACTATATCTTTAGCTTCGATATCGATTGTAGATCACGCCCCGAGTATTCTTTTAAAAAAATATTCAATGTACACTTTTCACTTTCCTACGATTTTATTATATGTATAGATATGTATAGATACTACGATCGTGACTACTAGGTTGTAGGGGTCCGAAATGTCTCGCCCGGGTTCGGTACCAACGCCTTACATATTTCTGCCTATAGGGTCAGTGATTGTCACTGTCGTGTTCCAATTGAGAGGATAAGGTAAACTTATATATTAAGACCCTGCCACATAGATAATATATATGATATATATCATGGTCATCTTCTTGCAGAATTTGGTGTTAACGAATCCATCAAAATTGTGAATCGGCCCGTAATATTTATGGCAAATAAACCATTTTACTTCATGTTGAAAACTTATGATATCCCATTATTTAGTGGTATTTATATTAAAGTATAATATGAATATTAAAAAATGTAAAATATAGATGTATCTTTTCTTGAAAAGACAGTAATATTATACCGAATAATATATAACGTGTTATATATTACTTATATTCGTGACATATATTATAATTAAGCCATTGTTTCAAAAGATTTCTAATACTATAATTTGATATAGGTACACAAATCGAAAAAGTCTTAGAAAAATGTTAGTACATTTGATTGTACTTAAGATGTTACCTTGCGGCAATCGCTCTCGCCTCTCAGTGAAATGTTATCAAATCCTTTATGAGGAAATATTTTCCATTGCAAAGTAGTTCCTAGTCTGCAAAGCTGTATGCGAACGAAAAAATGATTTTCCAGTTTTTTTATAAAAATAACGTTGCCCGGGATTGATAAGTACCCGGTTGGCGATAGGTTTGCCACCTAACACATTGTGGGACTAATCGGCTAATCATGGGTGCACTGATTGTACCTCTGCTTACTTCTTCACGGATAAGTGCGTGTTATCACTTTTAGTCAGTAGATAATCTGGAATATAAAAGGTTACCTTACGTAACCTTTGGAAAGAAAATTTAGAATAATTGACTAACATAATTTGTAAAATTTAAAAAATAATGAGTGTTGATTAGACTTTTTCGATGTGTTTATAATAATAAAATATTAAGACGTATTAACATTTAATATATATATTAGCCCTAAATTTCTTGATTGTATAGTTCATTTTAATTGTTATATTGCCGGAATTCAGTAAATTTAGGTCCGCTTACACTTCTTAAATAATTTAACCGTAGTAACCTATCATAATTTAAAAATTAGAAACGACTTTAAATTCCGTCTCTCAAACACCCGTATCCCAAAAATTACTCAACCGATTTTGATGATAATTGAACGGTTCCCGAAGTTGCAATATATCTAATGTGATAAAAAAAATACCTCGATATGGCTTTTAGTTCTAGAAAAATTCATAGACAAACAATACGAAATTTAGTACACCTACTTAGACACATAAGATTATCGTACTCAAATATTATCCAATTTCAACACTATTACATAATAGCTGACCCGCGCAAATTTGCCCGCGAATAGATTAACATGTCGTCGAAATAGTTTTAATACAAATTTCATCCCCTATTTCAGCCTTTTAGGGGTTGATTTTTGAAAAAATATTAGCCTATATTTGACCCCGGATCTTCAACTATTTCCATGCCAAATTGCATTAAAATCGGTCCAGCGGCTTAACCGTGAAAGCGTAACAAACAGATAGATAGAAAGACTTTCGCATTTATAATATTAGTATGGATTACATACATGTTAAATAAACTGATAACCTCCTTTTTTCATCCGGTTGAAAATTAATTTTAAACATAGTATTTAAAAAGTTTGGTGTAAGCGAACCTAAGTAAATTAAATGTTGCTTTGGAAAATAAATCTAACTTGATATATACAAGATTTTCTTTTATTTATTTTCCTCTTTTAAAGGAAAAAATTCTGCTTTTCAAGCTGACATCTCTTAAAGGGTTAGAAAAACGAAGTTTTTCATCGTGACTACCAAGTATGACAGTTTTGTTACGTTTCGCCTGAGTTTAAATGAGTACCAATACCGTTTCTGTCCTTTCTAATGTCGATGTTGTTGAAAAATATTACATTTTAACATTTGTTCTTAAAAAATATTTTATAAGCCGAAAGAACTGATTTCTATTTGCTAGAATTAGTTACATTTATAAATCAGAAAATTGAAAAATTAACACGTAATGTAAAACCAATTAAATTATTTGAGAAAAATATCTATATTTTAAGCATAACCATTTTTAATATATTACCATTAGTGCATTTGAAGCATTTTAAAAGGTAGTTTGGTACAGAACTCTGGACTAGTATTATAAAATCAAGGCGGTATTGCTTATGGCGATTAAGTATTTATGTAGTTCTGATGAAATAAGTATTCTTCTCTGTTCTTTACGTATATACCTATAGTAATTTAAGGCACTATAGGCAAATTTAATTTTGGTACCACTTTGTAGGGTTATTTATCAGTTTTTTCTAGACTAACAGATTAAAATTGAAATTTTTTTTACACAAAACTTTTCATTTTAAACGCATTTATATCATATTGAACACAATATCGTGTTAAATACTAATCGGAACACACCAGGTTAATAATAGTCCACGTCGCATGAAGCAAGTATATTAATGCAAGTCAAATACAAATAAGTTGGGTGTTTATCAGAAATTAATAAACTCGTATGTAAATAGAATCCCTTACCTTGCAATCGAACACAAGACCTTAATTTACTTTGCGTGTGACAACGCTACTATTAAATTCATAACGCGACCTAATTGTTATAACTTTTATAATCGTACTAGCTGCTCTACAACTCACTGCACTATAAAAAAAAGTTGATGAATCCCATAGGAACAACATATTTATCCGGGCTAAAAAAATGTGTCCTATTTCAGGTTATCATCTACTTAAACCAAATCAATGCAACTGTTTTTATGCCTTTGAGTTACAAACATACAAATTTTCACATTAATAATTTATGGAAATAAATTTCTAGGAAAATAATATGAAATTTATATTATTTTCCTAGAAATTAATTTCTTAGGCCACATAAAAATCAAGCCTGCCTCAGATCATGAAGTCTCAGGTAAGGTAAAAAGTATTACTTATATTATGTTTTTAGGGTTTCGTAGTCTACAAGGAACAATAATTATAGGCCTTGTCCATCCGTCTGTCCGCAGCTTAGCTCAAAGTTTTAGTATTGGAAAGCTGTAATTTGGCATAAATATACTCGTACATGTTAGTCACACTGATAAAGTAATAAAATAAAAAGTTTTGTTGTGGATATATTGGAAGGTGTCTTTTTTCTCGCGTATATTATGATAGTGTCGGGTGTCGTCGGATGAGTCTTTACAAAATTTTACAAGGATGTGAAAA
This sequence comes from Apodemia mormo, assembly GCA_036924255.1. Taxonomy (NCBI): domain Eukaryota; kingdom Metazoa; phylum Arthropoda; class Insecta; order Lepidoptera; family Riodinidae; genus Apodemia; species Apodemia mormo. The sequence goes on along the minus strand of JAUPFN010000007.1, from coordinate 16,318,944 downwards.
TAATTTTTGATTAACTCATCAACCCCCAAAAAAAAAACCAATCGAAATTAAGAAATAATTGCAAGACAAAGCGCGTTCGCGCGTTTTCAACGGACGACGACAACGAACGAACAACAAAGGCATATTTCATCATTCTTTAAACGGCTATATACTAATGGATATGACGGCGTCCGCGTCATCAAATGCAAGATTATTGTAAACAACAGGTGTACGCCTGAGCCGCCGAGCGCATCGTTCGATATCCCTACTACTCAACTTGTTTTGCTACCTGTATAAAAGGCTCTGAGCGCCCGCCGATAAGGCAGTCTAGGCTCTGGCGTGGCTCGGTACACTTGTTGTATCTTGCTAGTAGCTTATCCTCGACTCTCGGATAATTAATTTGTGCAAACAAGTTAATTATTATTGTCAACTATAAATTAGTCGCAGTACAATTTATAATGGACTATCTATTGCTTAAATTATGACTTATTTGTAATAAGGAATAATTAAGTTACTCGGAATTGTTAAACGAGAACTAGTCATTAAATAATGGAAAGCTTTAATAGTGATCTTATGTTATTTTTGATATTTGATACAAGTTGAACCAAATATAAAGAGTTGTTATATCACCACATCCTCATTTTATTTATCGTATCTGACCCACTTCCTACAGATATATTTCTTATCTATTGGGGAACAAAATAAAGAGATCATAAAAATATTTTATTTATTTTATATGACATGAAGATCGAAAAGCGACTGACTGACTGACTCACTAAAATTTACGATCCTTATTTTTAATTATTTCGATATATTTCTTACAACTAATTATATAAATACAATCATCATAAGCTAAATAAACATCTATATTCTATATTAATATTATAAATGCGAAAGTTTGGATGGATGTTTGTTACTCAATCACGCCAAAACTACTGAACGGATTTAAATGAAATTTGGCACACAGGTAGACAATAACCTGGAATAGCACATAGGCTACTTTTTATCTTGGAAAAAATTAGGCAATCCTCCGGGATTCACCAAAAAAATGTATAATGCAGCGGGCTGCAGGCAGCAGCTAGTTTTATATTTTATAATAAATAAAAAAACAGTACATCTCATTAGAGAATCCAACAATTCACACTTTTATCACTTCACAAACTAAAACGTGCGCTGCGAAATTGAATGACAATTATAACCAATCTACGGACTAAAAACCATAGATAGTTTCAACATTCTGAATAAGTTATGAAAAATGAATTATCAAAGAGCGTAAATACTAAAGTATATGTATTTTTAGTAGTGGAGGGTCGAAAACCAAATAAGAATGCGACGCTTAAGCGTCGTGTGGTATGGTAAAAAACATAGATAGTTTCAACATTCTGAATCAGTTATGAAAAATCAATTATCAAAGAGCGTAAATACTAAAGTATCTGTATTTTTAGTAGTGAAAGGTCGAAAACCAAATAAGCGCTGTGAATTCCAGCGCTTATTTGGTTAGTCAGCAACCACACGACGCTTAAGCGTCGTGTGGTTGCTGACTGAATTCCACCGAGAATCCGTGCGGCGCGTATTTGGTGCTGATGGGTTAAGGGTTCCGTTTGTGAAATATTAAGCTATAAAGTGGTTTTATTACAGTCAAGTGCTCCCAAATCTCCCCTGCCAGAGAAGCGAATACCATATATCACGATCTTTGCAGACTTATCTCGCTTCCTCCACATTCATTACTCTCTTCATACATACACGTCGGTTGCGAAGAGTCTTGAAACCTCCTTCGGAGAGTACTCGATCAATCTGATCATGGTATGTCAGTCTTGGTTTTCTCCGCTACCTACCGGTATTCGTGGAAGCTTCCACATTCACCTTGTATATCTGTTTCTTAACCTTTCATCTACCATTCTTTCTACATTCCGGAACTAACGGAGCATTCCGTTTCTTATCCTTAAACCAACACTTTCTTTCAGGCCTATTCTCTCTCTCACTTCAATTATACAAAATCAATCCTCGAATACACCACATATTTTTGGTAGCGATCTCATGTCGACCGTGTTTATTCTGCTTTCATGCCTTTTGTGACACATCCAACTCTCACTTCCTTGCATGCGTTTGGATAAGCACAAAATTATGCAGGGCAAGGTGGGTACCCAGACTTAAATCTGTGCTTTTAAGCAATTTCCATAACTCTTCATGCTCTCTGTTCTCTGCACACATTCTTCTTTTGATGTCACTAAAAACACATCAAAGATATACTAACTCATTCACTTATTCCAGCACTATATCATTGACCACAACTCTTACATCTGTTCAGGTTGCTTCTCTTTCAAATATTTAAACTTTAATTTTCTTAAAAAAAACAGGTTTACTTTTCTAAGCTCATTTATTTTGTAAGCTTTGTCAGTCTTCAATATTTTCATATAGAATAGCATAATATGTAACTTATATAATTAATTAATGAAATCACATTTCAGAACCTTGTGAATAAGAGTTTCGTATTTTAGTAAATTAAATGATAACTCACTCGTCTTAGGTAAATAAAAAATGAAGCCAAAATAGATAAGAAATTAAACTTCCCAAAACCATAAAATTAAATAATGATCATTAATAATAGCATAATCTAGCGAGACAATATTTCAAAAGCCACTAATAGAAAGTCTTATTATTCGAACCGTGGCTCTTTGGACCTGAAATTTCGAAATTCAGATTAGGTGTTGCAGATGGAGTCTTTCGTGGAATTTTTGGTATATGTAGGTGATTGAGCCGACGTATTTAAAAGTACCTTTTCAAGCAAATTTTTCCCTTCTATTTTTTTTTCTTCCTTGCCATATTCGCTTTTTGATTCGATGTTCTCGATTGGCTCATGTCAGCCACTAGATTCTTTCAATACCATATATCTTTCTAAATCCTTGCACTTTATTTCAGCTACTTTCTTAAGAGCATTTTTTCATTTCTCCCGACAACACCACTGTCTTTCTGCTGGTGTTAATATCTTATTTTTCACCATGATGGTGTCTAGAAATAGGAAATAAGTAAAAGTACCTAAATATACGAGGAAATAGAAAAATATCTGTAACACTTTCCGTAGAAATAATTACTATAATAACTAGTGTATTTATTTCAGTATTTCTCAGATTTAGCATAAATAGAACATAAATATCGTTTACTACATGTTTATTGTAACGGAGTTGTCATGTAACGGTAGGGAAAAAAATTTGTTGCAAAGTCGGTAACATTTAAAAATTAACATAAAATATATAATTTACACTTTAGCAATAAAATATTTCTTATTACGTAAGAGTAGACAGTGAAAAATAACAATAATAATTTTATTTTGAACCTGTTACTTACGTGACGAATCGATAGCCGAATAAACGCACACACCTCCTATCACAACTTTCGGGCGACTGACGCGCTGTCTTTTTAATCTCAGAGGAAAAATAAGAGGAGAAGAAGGTCTAAATCTACAATCGCAGGCCTTTAAGACGAGCAGTACAAACGCGTATTTCGAAGGAAAACCCACGTGACAGAATTTACAAAATAAATCAATACGTAGTAAGTGACAAGTATTTGAGATTTTTGAATTATTTATTAAAAGTGATAATAATGGTTGCTATTACATGATAAATAATATATTAAGGAGTTATAAGATAATTTTATGTTTTGTGTCATCATATAATTTTTTTGTAATATTATGCATTATGCGCAAGTTGAAGAAGCGATTTTCAAAAAGATTTTCAAAAGTAAACCACAATTTGTTTCTCTGAAAATACAAAGAAACGAGGCTATTCAAGTTCACTAATATCGGTTCCTTAATTATATCTCTATAGAAATCACAAGTTTTTATAAATTGCACAAAAAACATCCACCATTGAATCACGTCACTTCGAACTCTAGGACTTTCTTTGTTAGTTTTATAAAGTCACTTGCATTCTGTGTTTTTAAAGTCGTAACAAATGCATATCTTTTGTAGTGGTCTAGTAAAAGATGTAGGTATTTTTTTTGTTGACCTAGATCCTCTAAAGCCACCGATAGTATCCATTGACATTATCTTAAAAGGTTTTGTAGCTGGTCCCAATTATGACATTAACCCAAAGTTTCCTTTACATCTTGATTTATTTTTTATGCATTTCATATATTTTACAAATATTTATGATATTTTTTGTTAGGTTTTTAGCTGTATATATTGAGCTTACTTTGTTATGCAATTGTCTGATTCCAAATATTGGCATAAATAATCATGCACCTTTTTTATAAGTGTTTTGCAAAATTCTTCTAAAATGATAATCTTTTCATGTTTCTTTATTTTTTTTACAAAAAATATTTTACCTTTGTGTGTTAGATTTGTTTGTTTTCTTTTACTGTTTTATTTTTTTGTTGGTCTTCAATTATATCTTTTATTTGTATTAAATTAACTATTTTGAGTAGTTCCTATTTGTTATCTTTTGATTCTAATACTGGGTTTCGGCTCATACAGTCTGTTTCTACATTTTCTTTACCAGGTATATATTTTGCTTTAAAGTCATATTGAGATAGTTAATACGTAAGGTCACCCAATTCTTCATCTGTCCTGCATTTAATATACATGTTTTCTAGAAATTTGTGGTCTGAGTAAACAGTGACATGTTTTCCAATGAGCCAGTGTTGCCAATATTTAACAGCTTCTTTATATCTGAGTGCGAGAGCATTTGTGATTATGTCCCATCCTTGGTTTTAAAACTTTCTAAAAATGTGCTTTTCCATTCATTCCATTCAGAATTTAGTTTTAAATCATCGAACTATACCATTCCAAACAAGATTTTTCTAAAAATAATCACAATATATCTACTTTGGTTTCATCTTTTGTTATGTTAGAGCGCTCATATTTTTTTCAAAAGTCTCTATCTATTGCGTTGCATTAGGATTCTTGTTGTAAATTTTTCAATGATAAATTTCTCTGAAATATTTTGTAGGTTATGTTGATTTTCTTTCTTCGTTGTAGATTCTATTAATTTTTCCAAGATTTGTTGCAAATTGTCATTTTTATATTTTGGTTACATTGTGCTTATTTCTACAAATATTGATCTATAAATTGTATATTACCTTCCTCGTATTTACAATATGTTTTCTTTTGATCTTCATCCAATTTATTCCATATTTTTCTACTTTGATGCCAAATTATGCTATTTTTTATTTTCTAGAAAGTGTTTATTTTGACGATATATGTGTGATGAATTACCGGCTTCAGTTCATCGGGTAAAAGATAATATTTTGCTTCTTCTGTAGATATTGAGGTTATGGCTAATACATTAGATTTGCCACCATTTGAGGCTATCATCGTAAATTCAAATTGCAGCCGGTACATCTTCTTTTAGTTAACGAAATTGTCGTTTTATAAGATATAGCAACAACAATTCAAGTTCACTAATATCGGTTCCTTAATATAATATCCTTTTATTTATGTCTATACAAATCAAAAGTTTTTATAACAATAAATTGCACAAAATAATCTGAACCTCATCCGCCATTGAATCACACGTCACTTCGACCGATGTGCCCTCCACCGACTTCCACAGACAACTTAGACACTCGCAAAGCGCAGCAAATTTTAATTAATCAATGCACAGTTATCAGAGTATAGTATATAGAAATACAATTATGAAATGTTGAAATATGTTGAAACATGCTGAAATACAATTATAAAAAAAATAAAGTTAATTTTCTTGTTTTTCTTTTCACTGGCTGTTGGAGACACCTTTTTGTAGGTTAAAAAGAAGAACGATCCAACCACCAGAATTTAGTCCCCATTTTAGTATGAAATTATAACCAATAAATTTTAAGCCTGCTAACCTACACAAAGCAAGTATTTCTGAAATAATCGCTGAACAACCCAGAATTAGTTAACAATCACCAACAATTCTACCGCATTATAATTTAAAAGTTTACCCAAACAAGTTACATATTTTTATCCTATAAAAGTAAACGAATGTAAATAAATAATTGTTTCCCAAAAAATTACAAGTGAATTCCTAAAGTATAAACCTGACTACCGAAAATGTCTACTAAAGTCTGACCTTCTTAGGGTGTTAAATAAAATAACAGCCATTAAAAAACATTATTTTTTAAGCAAGCATTTATTAAATCTTTTTCAAATTAAGAAATACAACACGTCATTTAAAAATAAACTTAAATCTTCATAAAGGTGAACGCGCACTTATCCGAGCCGAACGCGTCGAAGCCGAAGGCAGACCTTAAAAATCTTAATGTAGAATCAGTCTTCAAAAAACTTAAGAATACATAATCTTGTGTAGTTGTAATTATTTAAAAATCTTAATAAAGAATCAGTCATAAAAAAATATAAAATCACATTTTAAACGGACAGGTACACTTTAAAGCAAATCTAGTGATATATTTGGGAAGTTATAGCACAAAAGTTTGCTCATTAAAATTTGGTGATTGATTCCTAATTTTGGGTATTGAATACATTTTGAAGCGCAGGCATGACATAAATATCTAGAAAGATTGTAATTTGAGATATCATATTTTTGGTAGAGATTTAATTTTTTTTGTGCTTAATATACATTTTTTGGGTCAGGTATTATATGATACAATTTTTTTGCTTGTCATTATATTTCATTCTTTTAAGAAATGCAACAAGTTATTTAAAAACAAACTTAAAACGTAATAAAGCAGTCCATTATATAATTTTAAAATATCAATGAATTTCACAAACTTAAATACTTAGTCCTCTTTGTATATTTATTTAAAAATCGTAATGAAGAATCAATTTTCAATAAACTTAATAACACAATACTATGTGTAGATATAATTATCCAAAAATCACAATGAAGAATTTGATTTCAAAAAACTTAAAAACACAATATTTTGTGTAGTTATAATTATGTATTTTAAAATCCTAATGAATTCAGAATAATTCTTAAAATAATTCTGAAAACACATCCTAAAGTACAAATTAAAGCAAACCTAGTGATATATTTAGGTAGTAATAGCACAAAAATTTGCTTATTAAAATTTGGAGAATTTTAACTAATTTTGGGTGTTGAATACATCTTGAAGCGCAGGCATGACTTAAACTTTTACTTTTATTTTTGGTACAGATTTAATTTTTTGTGCTTATTGTAAATTTTTTGATTACAATTTTTTTTGCTGATCATTACATTTTATCCCTTTTTATGCAAACAAGCAGATGGCGATGTAAAAAGAAAACATCGCATATAGACACCAAAGATGTTAATAGTGCGTTGCTATCCGTGTGGCGGGGTGATAATGTCACCAACATAATTTTACCGGCTACCATATCCTCCAAACCGAACATCCGTTACAGAACTCTACCACCTAGCAGTCATGATGGTAGTGACTCCTATAGCCAATCCTGACCTTAAACGAACTGCCAGGCAGAATGGAAGATGGTCTATTTTTTAAAGAGGGCCTGGATCAATACGAATATAACAGATATTAATGATACTATATCCTTATAATATTTTGCAACAGCTCTTCTTCATGACAATATTTTTTCCAGTATTTGCTGTCACTCGCGAAGCCAAGCTATCTCCGCTAATATTTAATGCTGATAGACCATTCTTCTTTATGTTGAAAGTAAATAGTGTCATATTATTTAACGGTGTTCACAATTGAAATTAGAATAGGGTATTTTTCCATTTAACAATGTCGTTCTTGATACAAAAGTTGTTTTAATAAATGAAACCAGTAATGTGTAATAGACATCACTCGCAATTTATGTTAAATAGACATTGTTACTCCGTTATCACAATAAAATATTATGTTTTTATCAATTGCTTTATTTAAAATATCTTTTAAGACCATAGTATATATATATATATATATATATATATATATATATATATATATATATATATATATATATATATATATATATATATATATATATATATATATATATATATATATATAAATCAATTGCTGTTCGTTAGTTAGTTTATGAAAGTTTTAAATGACATATTTCCACGCCAGATCACTTACAGAATAGCAGAGAGAACCGAATGCGAAACATTACGATCTTTGCAATATGCCTTGCTTCCTCCACATTCATAACTATTCATACAAACACGCCGGTAATGCAGATTTTTTACACCACCTTCGGACACCCGATCAATCTAAGTATGCTTATAAAGTGCCCTCAGTAGGTGTTAATCTGCAATTTTCTCTACATGTTAATATATATTAGATTTATATTGAAAAGGAATTGTAAAAAAATATATCTTACAAAGTGCTATATTATTTTAATTAATATCTTAGCGAATTCCATCACAATAATTAATTTTTTTCAGTATTCGAAGCTAACGGAACGTATTCCTTGATAAATATCCAACAACCGCTAGAATTTAGAGCAGACAAACCTTTTTATTTCGTAATAAAAATGTATTCTATAGATACCGTTGTTCAGTGGTGTCAAGATTGCAGAATAATTTTTTAAAATATTTTTACATTAATAAATAATTCATGCTATTTAAATATTTTTCATTACGACGAAAACTAATAATTCAATGTATCTAATTTAAATTTTAAAAACTTATAATTCTAATGTACTAAATTCTGTATTTTCTCGCTCGGATATGATAATCAATTCTTGTAGCAATAACGCCACTGGCGTTGTCTTCGCCACCGCCACTTGTCATCGTAGTTCAAGGTAAAATGACAAATAAACCCATTTTTGCCCGTAATTTAATGATCCTGCTACAAAGATAGCTCCTTATATAGATAGAAGAAAGATAAATCCTTAACATATTTGGTATCTATAGCATTGATATAAAATATCCAAGATACACAGTTTCGAACAAAACTGACAATCAAAACTGTCGCTAATTAGTCTAAAAAATTTATAGTTATGGCAAAAACGTGTTTTTCCTATATACCTTAAGGGCAAGATTTATAGTTTTTTTAAAAAATAAGCAATATACAAAACGAAATAAAATTTTTGAGTGAAATTAACCGGTAGGACAAGGCATAAGTGGAGTCGAATATATTTTTATGCATTGACTTAGATAGTATTTTAAGGGTTTCTATAATTTATATAAAAATAAAATCTGATCGAAAATCTGTTTTTGCGTAGAACATTTATATGATATATAGATATATCAATAAAACAAATAATAAAAATAATTTATTTATATTTCAAGCATTATAGGTTATTGATTCTATTACACAGAACCTAAACATATCGAAAAACTATGGGTGTATAACCATGTACTATTTGACGCTTGATATTGATACATTTAGTTTTCATAGTCTAATAGGTATAGAAGATGCTGAAATGGGAAATTTATTGCAATGGTGACTATGACTACGTTATTAGATTCCTACTAGATAATAGACACGGTTTGTCTTCAGACTTCCTATATTATGTATAGACAACATAATAGGAAACGCATTAATTTCCTGGAAATAAGCTTAGCTTTTCGTAGAATTCTCTTTTTGAATTAGACTTCAATTTTTCTGTTGTTTTTTCTTTACAATATTATGTAAACGAACATTTGTTTAGCTATAATATCTGCAGGTGTACGAGCGAATATTGCGCATAGATATTTGCGACACAAAAGGTTAGTTGTTAATGCGATGCTGGCTTCTGAAAATTTTATTAAAATTCGTCTTAAAAATTCCAATATCAAGGCTGGTTGGAAAAACTGAGCGAGTTAAGGTGATCCAGAGTTTGTCTGTTTGTATAAAGGAGATACAAGCAAATTAAACTGGATGTAATCTCTCACTACGGCGCAAAATAGTACGGCAAAAATAATGACTTACCGACGTATTTCCACGATTTCCAAAATTGAACCTCTTAGAAGGTAAAATAGAGGATAAATGTTTTACATAATTTCACAGGCCTTCACTCTTAGGGCTAGAAACTTGAAATTTCGTAAACGTATTCCTCTTATGGCGTAGGGATCCACTAAGCAATGCATGCATGCACGCAAGAAATTTCGTACGAATTGAGTATGGAAAAAATAATGAGTTATGATGACTTAGAAAAATACGACATGAAAGTTTTATATAAACATACAGGCTAAACCCTTAGGGCTAGAAACTTGAATTTGCACACGTATTCCTCTTATGACGTAAGCATCCACTGAGAAGTGATTTTTCAAAATGCAGTCTATAAGGGGTGAAATAGAGGAAGAAAAATTGTATTAAACTTTTTATTTCTTGGACATAATTGCATGAAATTTCATATGAATTGACGAAAATTTTGAATAGAAATTTGAATTCGCACACGTATTCCTCTTATGACGTAAGCATCCACTTAGAAGGGATTTTTCAAAATGCAATATTTAAAGGGGTGAAAAGAGGAAAAAATTGGTATAAACCTTTTTATTTCTTGGATATATTTACATGAAATTCCATATGAATTGACGAAAAATTATAAAAGTGTTTTTTTGACATAACTTCGAAATTTTTTAACCAATCATTTTTATAATTTCTACAATATTTTAACTAAAATTACGCTGTTTACAAGAAATTTACTTCGTATTTTTAAAATACCTTTCAGGCTAATATACCGTTTTATTTTAAAATCTGATCAGCTCTTCTGCTTAAAAGACTGCATCAAATACCGTAAATTAGATTAAAATCGGTTGATTCCTTCGGGATTTACCAATGACGAAAATTTTTAAAAAAGTTTTATTTTTTCATTTTTTCGACATTTTAACCTAATAAAACAATTTAGAGATAAAAAATTAAAAACGCAATTTTTTTATATAGCCCATTACGTTGTTTAAAAAATTGCGTTGAATGTTATTCGAAATATCAAAGTTGTTGATCATTATGAAAAAAATATACATCAACATAAATATAGATTTTTTATATTAGGTAGATCCAATCGTTATTTAAAATCCAAATCGAAAGGTAAGGTAACGTAAGCCAGAAGGCAAAATAAAAAAGAAATTAATCCACAAATTCAAAGCGCTTACAATAAAGCATATATTGGAAACATGCAAACTATTTTTCTTTTCAATGTTTAATTTTGGCAGTCGACATCACTAACAAATGACAAAACAATCGTCAGCCTAATTATTATGTTTTTGATAAACTTTAACACCGCAATTATTCTCCAAAAATCTGTATATACCTATAATAATAGATGAAGCAAAAAATTTTTTGCTCCTTTAAAGTAGCAGGCATTCGCGTAGTTGTCGTTTTTACGACAACAACGCGAATGGTAAATCATAAAATTTAGCACAATTAAAATTTACGTGCCGAAGAAATACAGAAAACGAATATTTTTATATTTTATTTATTTATACATTATTTATTACACAACTTTAGTATAAAAGGCGTAACTTAGTGCTATTGAGCATTTTATACAATATGAATTAGAAACAAATTAAATAAATTACAATCAACAGAACAATAAAAACATGTTGGTTCTCTCTGCATCTTCTATTGCTTTTACCAACGCTAACGGTAAACGCTACATGTAGCGCTGAAAAATAATAAATCGTACAATCAACGTCAAAATTAGGCAGCGCTGCAGCGTATGATAGAGTCATATACAGCGACCAAAATGCTGTAGCCACCGCAAATTTCATGACGCTTACGGGTTTCATTCAACGAGCTCTGACGTAGGTGGAGTCCATGGACTGCACTTTAGTGGCCAACAAATGATGTAGTGCATGCCTTGTTTAGTACTTTAGTACATAGAAGTATTTATATATGACGCGAATATATAATATTGTGCGTATCTGGAAGAAGTAAAAAGAACTTTCTTTAACACTCATAATTTAAAATTGAAAGGCAAAAGAAGTTAACAGTGTCACTAGCATCGTGATTACTAACGTCTTTCACGCTTTCACTTCAGGGAGTGTTCCGAAAAATTAGTTGTTTGGCTCAATTCCATCATCGGACATCACGCCAAAATTCAAAATTCCGCCCCAACCATCTGGAAGTCCACTATAGTGCGATCTTCAAGACATTCTTTGCTTCGTCCGACTGCTATGTGGAACCAATTGCTAACGGATGTGCTTCCGAACCGACACGATGTGGGGGCTTCAAAAAAAGAGCTTACTCATACCGTATAGCCCGTCAACGCACCTGCTGCAAGACCCCCGTTATTACAACTGTTCATGGGCGGCAATAATCAGTTACTATCAAGTGAAAGTCTTGATCGCTTGGCCCCTATTCCATTAAAAACACCCATAAAAATTAAAGCAACTATTAAATTAAAAACAAACAACTGTGCAAATTTTTTTATACAAATACAGAATGCTCTTTTAAACGACAGATGGATTTACGTTAAAAAATCATTTTTTTCGAAATTTTCTGTCATTGATAAATCACAAAGAAATTGACCGATTTTGATCCAATTAAAGGTATTTGGTGCAGTTTTTTAAGGCTGATAAGATTTTTATGTCAATTGGTGAATTAGTCTGAAAGTTATTTCAAAAATATTATATAAGTTTGCTAAAAACAGCGTAATTTTAATATTTGAAAAGTTGTAACTAAGCTATAAATAAATTTGCTAAAAACAGCGTAATTTTAAAATTTCAAAAGCTGTAACTTTTGATTTTTGTTTTGATTTTTGAAACGGCATTCGACGTGGTTTTTTTAGGACTAAATTATCGTAGAATACCAAGAAGTTATGTCGAAATTAACACTTTTTCCAACAATTTTCGACAACGATTCTCCCGAACGGATAATCCGATTTTGACGCAATTTATGTATTAGATGTAGTTTTTAGAGCAATAGAGCAGATTAGACTTATACACAATCGGTACATTAATCTGGAAGTTATCTTAAAAATGTACTGTTTCGCCAATTTTTTTTTTGAGATTATTTCCAAATTTCTCAAAATTTCCTATACCGAATTGGTTTAAATTTTCAAAAAGTCTAAGTTGAGCGAAATCCAATCGAATGCCATCAACAGCGTTTCGAACACTCAAGCCAACTCAAGCTGTTCAAAAGTTATGTTTACATACACACATACACAAACATACATACACAGACATACTGATGTAATCGTGAAAATAGTTTAAGTTTGTTAGGACCTCAATACGTGGAGATCTGGTAAAAATTCGATTTCGAAAATCCGGGTAAAATCAGAAACTTCCTAATCTACACATACGTAGCAGGAAGTTAAAATTAAAGTTATAAATAACCCAGAAAACAGTAATCAAAATATTGTCAAAAGTCTCTAAACTTATCATTATCCTTACGCCGCGTCGTTACGAGTTTGTCATCATATCAATAGCAGCTAGATAATATAAATGTACCTCCTCATATTAAACTAGTGTGATTCATTTTCCCTTCATATTTTTTTCTAGTCTAGGATAGGCAAAATACCAGGTACTATTATAAGAAAAGAAAAAGAAAATTATAAGAAAAGTTTTAAGCGTGTAAAAATTCAAAAAAAAATAAAAAATTAATACTGAAGTAAACAGGCTCGTCGAGCACCTACAAACGGCTGTAGATTCCATTTTACAACAGACTCCCTCCGCCAAGATTTTAATACCTACCACGCCGGTCTGTTCTCAATTTTACCTTGGCGTATGATCTAACACAATTGGTAACTTCGCCTACGCGTGTTCCAGACATGTGTACACCTTCACTATTGGACCTTCTGCTAACCTCTCATCCGGACGATTACTAGGTATCTGTGGACGGCCCACTTGGTACATCTGACCACCGCCTGATTCGGAGCAAAGTGCGGGTACGCGCCTATCACGGCCTCCCGATCCAAGTGTTATCGCTGATTATTACTGATGTTGTGCTGCAGGACATGGAAATTACACTTCATTTACTGCAGTTTCAATTGGTGGCAAGTCTCAGCCTTGGTTTCGTCACTACTGCTTCACGCCGAAAACAGGGCTTGGGCTGCTGCGTCGACATTTCGTGATGTAAAAACCAACGCGTTACGAATTGAGTACAATTGTTCCTCGAGGTTCTTGAAAAGAGCAATCGCCAAGGCAAAATCTGAACACATTGGCAGAATTGGTGAGAAATTAGTTCGCCTTCCTTCAGGAACTCGTGCGTTCTGATCTTTCACCAAGGCTGTCTTTTTCACAACCCCCTCTTCCATCCTTGCACGGATACGATGACTCTTTGGCTCATACCGCAAAAGGAGAAGGCTGGTCTCCTGGACTTGTTCTTTGTGGCTAACTCGACTCTGAATGACCAAGCTCCAATTGTGCCTAAAATCTGTTCTTCTGAGTTTTCAGCAGTACTAACATGCCTATTTTGGCTCTCCTGCTCACTCGGCGTGGTACCAAAATCGTGTTAGACAGCTTTAGTGCATCCCATGCCTTAAAAAGTAAATAGCTATAACCCGTCCAACTACCGGATTATAGCCATAACCTCCTTGTTCTTTTAAATGATGGAAACGATTTTCAACTGTTAGCTCCTAAAGTATTTAGAAGAGCACCAGCTGATTAGTGACCGTCAGTACAGTTTCTGTCGTGGCCGCACAGCTGGTGGTTTTCTAGTATATTTGACACGTCGGTGGGTGGAAGCAGTTGAGTCTAAAGGGAGGCATTGGCAGTTTTTTTGGACATAGCTAAAACCTTTGACGGGGTATAGCTCAAAGCACTTCTCCCGAAGCTGCCTTCCTACGGACTTTCCGAGAAATTATGTCAGTGGATCACCATTTTGTGGCTCATCAAAGCATCAAAGTCGTAGTCGACGGTGCGTGCTCAGACCTTAAATCTGTCAATGCTGGTGCTCCCCAAGACTACGTGCTATCACTGACACTTTTTCTTCTGCATATTAATGACATGTTGCGAATTAGTAACGTAAATGCACTTGATAGTACTGGTGATGCTATATAGCTGTTAGTCTCGGCTATCGCAAAAAAGTGATAGTTGTTAGAATATCGATGGAATTACTATCCGCCTAGCCGACTGAATCTTTAAATCGTGATAAATCAGATTATATCTACTGGCAATCGGAAGAAAATGATGCTGAAAACCGGGCTGATAATGATGCTGATGTTAAGAGAATCATTAAAGAATTGGCAAATGTAGCATTGTTGATCACCACACTTATAACAAGCCATCAAATAAGTTAATATTGGTGAAACTCAACGACTATTACTGTTCAGGTTATTCACTGGACATACTCTCTAATACATGCAAATCTAGCATAAAATAATTTTTCTAAATTAGTTTTTTAGTTATAGAAGATAACAAAGAAGCAGATAGCTCTCCTAATGGAAAGAGACAACCATCGCCTATCGACACCAAAGATGTTAATGGTGCATTCGTATCCGTGCGGCGGGGTGATAATATCACGTGCATAATTTTACCGGCTACCACATCCTCCAAACCGAAACACGACAGTGACAAGCATTGACATTAATGCGATAGAAATAGGTAAGGCGGTGGTACCATATACCCGGGCTAGACGTTACAGAACACTACCTAGCAGCCATAATGGTAGTGACTGCTATAGCCAATCTTCACGTTTTACGAACTGCCTGGCAGAATGGCAGATGGATCAACAATATTTTACTATATTGTTATAATATTTTACAACAGCTCTCCTTCATGATAATATTTTTTCCAGTATTTGCTGTCAATCGCAAAGCCAAGCTATCTTCGCTAGTTTTTAATGCTGATAGACCATTCGTCTTTATGTTGAAAGTAAATAATGTTATATTATTTAGCGGAGTTCACAATTGAAATTGAAATATGCTATTTTTTTCTTAACAATATTGTTCATAATACAAAAATTGTTTGAAATAAATGAGATCAGTAATGTGTAATAGTCATCACTAGCAATTCATGTTAATTAGACATTAATATTCCTTTATTTGTCACAATAAAATATTACGTTTTTAACATTTGCTTTATTTAAAATACCTAACTTTTTAAGACCATAATATACCTCAATGTTAACTTTCAAATAACCTTATAGTCTCAGGGTTCTTTCTGCTTTTATAATATTTATGGAATCTAAGGATTTCTGTGCGCTCTATAATTATAGCGAGTGACCCCGAAAGAGGATTCCATCTTTAATACAGTTGTATTACAAGACACTTTGTCTGAATAATGAAAGTATTATATGGTATGGTAAAAAGCAATCCTGCTGAAACCCGCAAAATGAAAAAAATGTTCACCAAAACATTAAAATTTTGAGATTTTTGAAAAAAAATCATATTATTCAAACTATTACACCTATAAATTGAATTTTTAGAATTCGAATATTATTGTTTATTCTCTATCAATTCGAATATCTAAAACTATTTGTAAGTTAGTTTCAGTCTACGTTTTTATGATTCACAGCAATAGCACTTTATTTTCTGTTACGCAAAAATGCTATAAGTGAGGTAAGTACATAAATGTATGAAGGGCTCCACACTAAGCATTTCACTTTAAAGTATAATTGCTGTTACTGCTTATTATAACTATTTATTTGTGTATATTTAAATTTAAATGACATAAACCAGTTACAAGCTTCTGCACTTAATTGTTTCCAGTGCTTAATGTTATAAAATATTAGCAAAAATAGTAGTAAACTACCATGATCTACATTTTATTATCTAATAAATTTAGTAAACACGGTACTTTACTTAAATGTTACATATACTTATGCTGTAACCTGCACTATTCAACATTCAGCACTGCAAAAATCACATTATATATAAAAGCGAAATTGGTACCCATTGATAGAAAAATGCTATTTTTCATGTTGTTTACAACAAATATTCAATATTTATATTTTTATAGCAGATGCATAGGACCATTCCACGCAGATTTTTTTAGTGATTCTAAATTTAAAATAAAAATCTGTACAAGTTACGGTTTACAGCAGGATAACTTTTTACCGTCGATATATACATGCATTTTTGACATATTTCCACGTCAGATCACTTACAGAATAAGCCGAGAGAATCGACTGCGAGGATTACAATCTCTGCAGATTTGCCTTGCTTCCTCTAAATTTGCAAGTCTATCCACACATACACGCCGATAACGGAGATTCTTGACACCACCTTTGGGACAGCACCCAATCAATCTAAGCATGCCTTGAGAAATAAGAAAGTCTTCGGAATCTGTGTAGGTGCCATTAGTAGGTGCTCATTTGCCATTTTTTTACATATTAAAATTCAATATATATATATATATATATATATATATATATATATATATATATATATAGTAGTTAATGAAATTAGCATAAAGGCTAACAATAATATACCCTGAACCAATAAACAACTGAATACAAACTACAATTAATGAATTATGGTCATATTTCTATAGAATAGACGAAATGGAGCGACCACACATTAATCTTCTTAAATATATATATATATATATAATCAATATAAATTTAGTATACAAATGTAAATATTGTATAGTAATTATCACATTTAATAAAGTCATAATTACTATAAAATATTTATTAATTAATACTTACACTTGTACTATTTCACAATAAGATAATTCTAACCTTTGAGTAGACGTGTATTATATCTATGATTCTAACCTTTTTTCCAACCGGCTTCTTTTCCTATAATTTATTTTTTAACAAATTCCAACTCAATCATTTGCAATTTTTTTTCAGTATTCGGAGTATCCTACTCAAGCTCTTTGATCAATATCCAACGGCCGATTGAATTTCGAGCTGACAAGCCTTTTTATTTCGTAATAAAAATGAACTCTTTTCCCTTGTTTAGTGGTGTCAAGATTGCAGAATAATTTATTTTCAATATTTTCACATTAATAAATAATTCATGCTATTTAAATATTTTTCATTACCTATATTTCTTCTCTCAACGTTCAACGAATATTAATAAGTCAATGTTATTGAAATTATAACACATTTTTATAATTTTAATGGGTAGTAAAATTTTTTATTTTATTACCCGGGTATGAGACTACCACCTAATCAATTTTTGTAACAATAACATCATAGGAAAGAAGCTTGTCATCGTAGAGAGGTAAAATAGCCAATAAACTTATTTTTGGCTTTACTTAGAAGTTGCTTACCCTATAGTAAAAAAGAAACTTATACATAAGGTATTTACATATACATGCTGACTGGTAAAAGATTGCAAATATGGAAGGACACGATAGTTAATGATCATATGGGCGATTCCGCTATAGACGATCCTCGATATCATTTTCCAAATCATGATATTGATTGATTTTTTTTTCATTTAAATGCAAAGTAAAAATATAATTATAAAGGTCAAATTGCAGCTGTTATATGACTTCATATGAAAATATTTTTTAGCACGCTTAGCAACATTATCATTTTTAACATTTGATTGAAACTACGTAATCATACCCGGGAGCATTCTCTTGAATTAGGTACTACCGGCAGTGTGAGCATATTTTTTACCTCTTATGCGTGTAGTGAGAATATTAATTAATTGATGTGTACTAAAACATGTAAGTGGTTGTTGTTATTTATTTAGTACTACAAAGTGCAAGCAGCTCTTGCCAGCATTTTACACTTACGTTTTCACACTTTGTAAGAAGAAATCAAAGACAAGCTAATGTAACTTGTCATTAAGAGAATAATGTTAGTTAAATTAAAATAAACTTGAACTTAAATTAGATGCACCTGCGATAGTGATATTCACGGAACACTTACAGTGTTATTCACAAAAAAATTCAATCCTCTATAGCAGAGTTATAAACGGCTTATAATAGGAGTGACAAATTTTTCTATTCATAAACGTACTTTAGCACTAAAACTTTGGTATAACAGAGTCATAAACTATTGAAGAGAGTAGCCATAGAATAAAGCGTTATTCCTCTAAGGCAGTGTGCTACATTACCGCCGTTAAAAACCTGTTTTAGTGTCAAATTGCAGCTGTCATATTTCAAGTTCACGACACTTGGACAATACATTTTGAAGATTTATTTTGATACGTTAACCTAACCATTGTGTAAATACGTAAATACTATTGCTTTGTTTGTAATTTAAGCGCCGTAAAACTGTGATAAGTTTTTTCTTGCCTTCTAGTAGGTCCAGGCCCCTTTTGAAGGCTAGACCGTATGCCCTCTTAACAAACGATTACAATTAGTTAGAAATCCTACCATAGGATATATATCCCAATAGCCCAGAAGATTTGACCGATTAACGTTTACGTTAGGAGCAAAGTTAGGAGCACCTAACGACCTTATCTCTGTGAACGCCGAACACCAATTGAATTTGAATCAAGTTCGTTGGAATAGTCGACTATTCTTCTTTGACATTAAGGTTTGATTGTGACATTTTAACAAAGATAATGAAATAGTAATAGTATCTGATATGCATAGATAATATATCACTCGTTGTACACTAACTTAAATCGTGATTGTTTCACTTAACACGTTTCTCGATTTTTATAATGATCAAAATTATATTTACAATATCATACTACGCAAGTTTATATATATTATGACACTTTTTTATGCTATTATACAACTCGTCAAAAAATAACTGCGGAAATGAGCGCTTTTTGATTGGCCGGCCCGATACGACACCGGCACCGGCCCGATGCCGACACCGACACTAGTAGACGCATAATTCTATAGGCGCTTCTTGATCGGCCGACCCGGCACCCGCCCCGGCTCGACACCGACAGTACTTGATGCGACGACCCGACACGTCACCGGCTGCGGCAGCAACATTCTTCATTAGGCCGACACCGACACGCTCCGACCCCACAGGACTTTATTTAATTCCAGACGTGGACAAGAGCGATGCGGTGATGCCAGTGAAAATAATAGATTGTATTTTTGTTTTATTTACTACGTATATTTAAGACGTAAGCAAAGACGTGTTTTGAGAAAATTTTGGGTGCATTTGCAATTTTATCAAAGTGAGATATTTATACCTTAATAATTTTTACTGGATAGTAAACCTGGATAATTTTTCAATTAATATTTTCGAATGCCTGTAATCTATATGTATATTAATTATTAATTATCCATACTAATATTATAAATGTGAAAGTCTGTCTGTCTGTCTGTCTGTTACGATTTCACGGCTAAGCCGCTAGACCGATTTTCATGAAATTTGACATGAAATAGTTGAAGATCAAACATGGGCTATTTTTTTTCAAAAATCAACCCCCAGAAGGCTAAAATAGGGAATAAAATTTGTATGAAAATCTATTTAGGCGACATGTTAATCTACTCACAGGAGAAGCTGCGCGAGTCTGCTAGTAATATATGCGAAAGTTTCGATGTTTGGATGGATGTTTGTTACTCAATCACGCAAAAACTACTGAACAGATTTAAATTAAATTTCCTACATAGGTAGATGATGACCTGGAATAGCACATAGGCTACTTTTAAACCGGAAAAATTAGTTGATCCCGCGGGATTCACCATAAACCGTTATAATGCAGCGGGCTGCACGTTGCAGCTAGTATAATGTAAAAATAATTATTCCTCCACATGCACTAAATAATGAAAATTGCGCGGGCAGGTTCAGTGCTTACGCCACTAGCACGCCTACACGGAAGCATGCGTGTGTACACAACACATGCATAAAGATGCCGACCCGACACCAGCGGGAGGCTTGCTGCCGACGACGGCAAGTCGGGCCGGGTCGGACCAGTGATACAGCATACAGTACAGGCATCTTTACGCATCTCTTTCATCTTTATGCATGTGTTGTGTACGCACACACACGCTTCCGTGTAGGCATGCTAGTGGCATTATCACTGAACCTGCCCGCGCAATTTTCATTACTTAGTGCATGCGGTGGAATAATGATTTTTTCATTATTTTAGACTCATTCGGAAATATTAATTAAAAAATGTATCCAGGCCATCAATTAGTTTTTCAAATAAATTGTACTAAATGCCATCTAAATATCTCACTTTGATAATTGGATGCACCGAAAATGGTCTCAAAACACGTCTTTCTTAATTATAATAAATACAACAAAAATACAATCTATGATTTTACACTGGCATCGCTCTTGCCATGTTTAGAATTATATAAAACCTTGTCGGGTTGCCATTCGGCGCTTCTTGATTGGCCGAACCGGCACTGGGCCCGGCTCGACACCGACAGTACTCGACGCGACGCACAGTGTATCGCGTGGAACATGCTAGGTGGACAATATTATTTTATGTTATATAACGATGCTCTTACTTATTTCAAATATGGGTAGTCATGTTTTTGTAATAAAAAACGAAAAAAATTATGATAGCAAAAAAATATTTTCAAAAATAATATATGAGCAACAATTAACTTAGCGAGTACTATGAATGCTGTAAATTGCATGCAGTTCAGATCGAATAAGTATCAAGAGGTATGTACAATATAAATCTAAATACATAAAATTACAAATAGTAACAAAACAATCATAGGTTTATTTACAATAAAAGAAAATATATGCATGAAAACTAAAACTAAGCAGCAAAGATAATATTTCATAACGTAACCTAATAATCATCATCAGAGTCTTCTGATGAATCGTTTACTGTGTAATCGTCATCATTTTGTGGAACTGTGCGATAATATGATGACGTTTCCAGTCTTGATTCTACTATACTAGGGCTTAAAATTAACTTTAAAACCTCTGAACATATTTTTTCCGGCTTTTTTTGGGGAATCTCTCGAAGGCTATTGATCAAGGGATCAGATGTTATAACCAACATTGACAGCAAGTCTCTGTTCGTGGCAACACGCGAGCACTTGCGGGTGTTGTACTCCCTAAATCTGCGGCAATCTTTATTACGTGCTTCCTGAGCCTCTTCGGAAAGCTGCCCAATTGGAAGCAATGCAGCTTTGATGACCTCTGTACTATGAATTAATATTTTATGTACAGTAGCAGGCATACAGTACCACGAATAGAGACTTAGATAATGTCTTCTGGTTTCAAGACAAAATTTATTAAATTCAACTAAGTTTATCTCGAATCCAGAAGACAAAGTCCTCAATATTACATCGAACTGTTTGATGATTTCAACATCCAATCCCGTGATCTGAGCACTCATCTCAGCATTCTTAAAAAACCGACGAGCCGTGTTTCCATCGTTTGAAGAACCAAATCCTGGCTTTGGTTTATCTACAATAAGTCCCATCTCGTTCTTAAATTTTAACTTAATTTCGTCGGAACGAACCTTGATATCTGCTTTGTCTTCGTTGCTTCTAGCCTGCCATTTCTTAATATTCAACTTGTAGCTGATATGTAAAAGGCATTCGAAGCAACGAATCCAAGCATGAAGTGTAGATAAACCAAAGCCAAAATGATCTTGGTTGCTGTTGAAGTTCGCGGGTTCATCATTCATCGTCTTGGGGGTGGCGCCACAGATGAAACACTTTTGAGTTGAACGAGTTTCCGTTAAAGCGTTGCATACCTTTCCGTCTGTCATTGTCAGCAAAAGTTCGTGTTTCACAGAGATTTGAGAATCACCAAAGTCGATACGTGTTGGAAGAAGAGCGTTAACTTCTTCCAACAATCTATTTGTCTCCGTTAACGTGAAGTCATTCGTTTCTTTAGCAAATATTAATTTGATTGGGCGACAATACAATGTTGATGAAGACCGAGGATTTTGCCAAACAATTTTGGCCCCATCATATAATCTAAGGGGAACTAAAGAAAATACGAAAAGAAATTCGTCCGTATCTTCAGTGTTCTCAAATCTCTGTTTGTATGTGCTGTGCCCAGAACTTCCATCACATCCCCATTTACTTACAAGTGTAAAAGACGAACTTGTTGCGAGGACACTGCTGATAACTTCATGCTGTGCTAATACTAAACGTTCCACTGTTTTGTTTAATAATGCTTGCAAATTTATTTCAGCACGTGTTTCTGTTACAGCAATGTGCTCCTGTGCAGGATAACAGGCCTGTTTAGATTTTGTCAAACTATAATATGATGGAAACACATTATGTCCTGCCTTCATAGACCACTTTCTTGTTTGTTTGTACGCATGTGTTGTTGACTTAGAATCTATATAGTAAGCTAACGCTTCGTCACTACTTAACTGCCTAGGATTAACATTACTGGTATCCTTAGACTTAACATTAATAACTGAGCTTTCACTAATGTCTCTAATTACGCTGGCAATTTTCCGTTGTCCTGCTGAACGCGCAGCAATTTCGGCAGCTGTCACCAATTCACTGACACTTCGCGATTCTACGAGATCCACGACTCGACGTTTTTTGGTTTTAAACGACGATTCTTCGAATTCTTTGCGAGGCCTTCCTGCTGAAATCACAGCCTCACTCGAAGTTGATGGTTGTGGCTCAAAAGAACTCACAGTAAACTGTATATCTTCTTCATCCAGCCAGGTCTTATTTTTAATTAAAAAACGCTCCTTCGATTTTCCTGAAGCCAACCATTTGACACCAATTTTATTGGAAAAGTTGGATATCTTCAACTTTATTTCTTTTTGGCTACATTCAGTAATGTTACCAAAGTGAAATTTTGAAGAAAGGTACTCATATATACCCGAGTTCTTTTCATTTTTTGTGGGTTTCAACCACTCTTCAAAAAATTCTACCCTAGAAATAGAGTATAAGCGTTCTGAAAAAAAAAGAAAAGAATATGTTGTACTGAAGTGTGCTAAACAATTTGTGTATTTTTATGAAGAATAAAGTATTTCCTATGATATATCAAAGAACTAGCCCGGATAAAGGTGAATGTCTGCAAAATTAACTCTTTAAAACTATTCTTTCATAAAAAAAATACGTTAAAATATATAAGCTATGTTAAAATTATACCTAAAATTCATTTGAACAGATTCAGATTTTAAAAAAGGTTTTTTAAATAATAGGACTTACCCTCCGTGTTGATATCCATCACAAACACTCAAAATATTAACTATAAGCCACTATGGATGTGTACGAAAGTGTCACTAAACTGCAACTGATTGACTGTAACGATTTCATTAAACTCAATACCTGACTTCTAACCACTATTCCTTATCAGTTAAGCATTTGACAAACAACCGATTCTTGGAATCTGGAGATTAGGGGTGTTGTTTACGTTTTGCAATTAAGATTTCCTGGAAATGATAACATGAATTTTGTCCACCTAGCATGTTCTAGGCGAAATACTGTGCGACGGCCCGACACAACACCGACAGTCACATTCTTCATTAAGCCGACACCGACACGCTCCCACCGGACACGGGCTTACAAAATTCCAGGCGTGGATAATACATATTATATATGTATTGTCCACATGTGAATTTGTAGAAAACATATATGTAGTTTATTGTATAAATAAATTACATATATATTTTCTACAAATTCACAAAATTCTTCCTAACATTTATCTCTAAAAAAATTTATTTTTACTTGGTTCTGTTTTTTATCACAAAAACTGGGTTTGGACTTCACTATTTCTATTAGACAAAGTAACGACGTTACATTTAAGGACCATAATGAAAAGCATTTTTGCACCTTCTGTTCATAAGGTAACACTAGCCCGCAGCAGCAGAGCAGCAAAACACATTCAAATGTCTAGCGAATTTAAAACATTTTCAAAGTCTATGTTCCACATAGTAAGCAGAACATACGCCTCTGTTTTCTGTACAATTTGTCGTAGCGTGCGTGTGTATGTAGTTCACCCATTCCGATGAGATAAATTCTGTTAGTAATGATTTTCAATTTTGATGCAAATACGTCTTTAAATTGGGTCTATATTTAGTAGCATAACAATTTTTGTACTATTTTAAGTAGGCATCACGTTTTTACTACTAAGGATAATTTACCATAACAACTAAACGCATAACTGTTTTCGCATATTTTTACTAGCATAACCCTATGTAGCATAAAGATAACATAGCATAATGTTTCAAGGCACACATTGAGGAAAGCATAACAATACATAAACATAATGATCAACGGCATATACTTAAAAGTCCTAATTAAAATGCAAGAAATAGGTGGACAGCAGACGGTAGCAGCATTGCTTAAATAAAATACGTGAGAGCATAAAATGCGGGTAGATACTATGACAACAATATTTATTATTTGCTATGTAGGTATCTGCTACCTACTACCTGTTAACTAAACGGAATGTCATAGTCAATTTCTGTTGTTGTGGAGTTAGTTTATTTATAGATTTTGGTAATTACACCATGGCAAATCAAGTACGCGTATTCGTAACTAACAAAGGAGGTATAAAATTAAATTACAATGGTTACATATACGAAAAAAACCGTGAATGTAATGAGAAATACTACTGGGTGTGTGAATTACGTCGAAACAACAACTATAATTGCAACGTCCGCCTTATAACAAAACGTAATGATGACCAATCTCATGAATTGTTATCTAAACAAGTGAAAAAACACAATCATGAACCTAATGCACTTCGAGAAAAGGTTAGTAAAATTGTATACTTTTAGTACGTTGGTAGTTAGATACTACTGATACCATAACAACTAAACGCATACCTGTTTTTAAATAACATTTACTTGAGAACCCCTAACTAAATAGCAAAACCAAATAGCAGACTGTATTGCAGCAGCATACTATTCCCGTAACAAGTGGGGTTGGACCAAGTCGACGGAGCCCCGCTAAGCGGGGCTCCTATTTCTGGGTCTGGGATCTAAAGAGAACCTAACTTAAACTTAAACTAACTTAAACTTAACCTAACTTGTGGCGGGGGGTTTATGCCATGTGTTTTTATGGTAAGATAACATTAGGAAAAATAAAAAAATGTCTAAAGACTATTATGCGTATCATCAATAGTCGAATTAAATGTATTACAATAGATTGTTATGCTTAAACCACATTTCGCAAAAAAAAAGATTATGCTTAAATTATATAATGACACTACATATTATGCTATATTCATTATGACAAAGTAAATTAGGAAAAAAAATGCGTTTTAAACGTATCCCCTTTAAATTTGCCTTCATAAGGGGGACAGTTCAAAAAACGGATGATAACAAAATTGAGGGATACAGTTTGGTGTTATAGCTACATTAACTATCGCCAACATCCGAAATATAATTATGCCACTGGATAGCTAAACAATCAAATAATTTGATAAGCTGAACGCAGATTACGATGCTTCGCTGGTAGTGGAGTAGGAAGTGTCGCTACTTTTAGGTAATTTTACTGCGTTACATATTTCGCATATGGTATATCTTTAGACTCAAAGCAACTATAAAATTCGATTAAAGTTTGTTCGCAAGCTCTTGTAAAGATTTATTGATTGTATAATTTCAAAAAATGATTTTCAATGCTTATAGTAAATATATATGGCACTTTAATGAAAAATTCAAAGTAAAATTGAAATCAACCAAAAAAAACTTTAAAAAGCCATATCCAACTACAAGAAATGTATACCGTCTGAAATAATTAAAATAGCAATTTAATGATACCCATGAATCTCCATATAAAAAAATGAAGAAGTGTCGAGAACGCAAAAAGATGAAGGCGTCCGAACCGATCAACGATGGTACCTGTACACTGCTGACCTTAAAAGCCTTTACGGCTTCACTGGTCGTGGGAGCGAGCAGAGTGCTTAGCCAGAGCTTAAACATATGGGGTTGTACGCCTTCCACCCTAAGAGTGTCTCCTGTGAGACCGATCCTTGGCGTCGTGATTTGTGATCCTTACCCTTGGGCTCGGTTCGCAGATGGGCGAAGCAGGGGTCCTCGTCGCCGCCGGTGGCTATGATGTTCCGTGTGTAGGTTCGTAGTGTTTTGGTGTGTTTCGTTGGCGAAAGTTATCAGATCGTCGAGATCGGTGAGAATGTGGCGGGGCCTACGTAATTTGGGATCGGGATAATGTCTGGGATGTAGTCTGCTGCGGCTAACACCAGTTGGTTAAGTTGTGAGTTGGTACGATAGAAATATACTTTGGAAATATCTTTGAAATGCCAAGCTAAGCTCGGCAATTCGAGATCGAGAGAGAAAATTGACGTTGCGCATATACCACGGTGCACCCGTGATGATACGCAAGCATTTGTTCTGTAGTACTTGCAACGATGCAAATCTGTACGGGGGAGATGGGCAAACTCTACGCAGGCGTATGATATAATAGGCTTTACGCAAATCTTGTAATGTATAATCTTGTGTCTAAGTAACACGAATGCGGGACACCTGCTGTGATCGACCTATGAGTGGAGAATAAACCCTCGACACGGAATTGAAATCGGCGGTTGGTTAGTACTCTCATATGATGAGTACGGGTCTGTCGGGTACTTCCATTTGGTATAGCTTGTATATGCCAGATCTTATCAAACGCCTTCGCAACGTCGAAAACTAGAGCACCGTTGGGAATTTACAGCCCAGGGGCTGCGTTGAAAGAGTTAAAAATGTACTATGTGAGTAGGTGCATTTAATGAGTGCAAGAGTGAACTGCTGGGAAACAGAACTGCTCATTTATTATGAGACCTTTTTCGTGAAAAAATGCCTTAAGGCGAGATAGTATGATTTTTTCATAGATTTTGCCTAACGCATTGATTAGGCTAACGGGGCGGTAACTACTGACATTATTTCGGGGTTTTTCCCGGTTTGTGTATTTCTGTGACGGTGGCTTCTTTACACTCGTCCGAAAACGCGGAACTGGCTAGGAGTGGATTGAAGATGCACACTAGTAAGTATATAAGGGAGGGAGGGAGGTATTTAACTACCTTATTTGCTATTTCACCAGGCCCTGATGCCATTTTATTGCGTAGGTTTTTGATTATTTCACCTACTTCTTCGGTATCGGTGGGTAATAGTGGGTCACTCTCTGGTAATAGCGCCGCTCTACGCTTTACCTAGCTATCCACAAGATGGACGTGGTCTAGACCACCTAGGTTTGATGGGGAAAATTCTAATTGGAACGACGAACGAAAAATGTTACCATCACAAGATGTTACTCGTGACGTAGACGTATTCACGTAAAAGATGCACGACTGTGTCCACTGTGTGACACAGTCACAACCCGTTTTTTTTAAATCGAGTGTTTACGAATTATACTGTGATTTTTTACATTTCTGCATCCTCCACGACTCGAGGTATAACATTATTAATAACATTTCTGTGTACAACTTTTGTAGACGCTTATTGGTTTAAAAATGGTAAACAGTTTATTTATAACAAATTGTTAATAATATTATATTCAAGTCATGAAGTAGCTAATTTATTTACAGGAATGCTTAGCTTAGATATAAGAGATTATTAAAACTTTTTTTGCTTATTTTTATTGTGTATTGTTATAGTCATGTTATAACAGGGTAGCACAAACAAGGTTTTCTGCTAATTTCCCAAGACGATCCGGCCTTTGTTTAGAACAATAGACCATCTGCTTTTTCAACTAGAAAGTTCCTAAAAGACGGATTATTAGGCAGACATATTACTACCATCGTGACACCTAAGTTCTACAAAATCTCGCCCGGGTTTAGTACCACCGCCTTAAATATTTTGTTAGAATTGAAATTAGCATACATCATATTATATCAATTGCACAGCATGCAGCAAGGTTTCAATCACCGCATAATCTAGTAAAATATTTTGAAGTTTATTACGTAAAGCTCTGTCAAAAACCTTAAGATACCGCGTTCGTAAGGGGCCAACCATAAATTACGTCACACGTTAAGGGGGTGGGAAGGGGTCGAAGAAGTGTGATATTGTGTGACTAGGGGTGGGGAGGGGTCCCAAATGTTGTGACATCACATTTTTAAAAAAATATAATATTTTATATCTAAATATACAATACTAAATTTCAAAAGTCACCCGTATAGATAAAAAATAATTGAACGAGATCATTATTCCAATGTAAATTTGTAAAATATGTGACGTCACACTAGGTGGGAGGGAGTCTCACAAATGTGACCAGCTGGGACAAGGACGGGGGGGGGTCAAAAAATCTTGAAATTCGTCTGACGTAATTTATAGATAACCTCTAATGTGTTTACGTCTGTGAGAGAGAGCTTGAAAAAATGTCGGTGTTAAAATAAGAAAAGGCATGTTTCGTTTGTTCGGACATGTAGAAATAATGGCAGATGAAAAATTGACACAATAACATGCGATACAAATTTGAAACATTATAGGTAACAAAAGCTAGGGAAGGGCAAGTATGTCAATACCAAGATCAAATTAATAAAATGCTTCCCAAGGTTGTGTAGGCTCATGATTGGGAAAGAAACAAGGCAAATTTGCAAAAATCGTAGCGTTTGGCACTCCGTTTGTTTACATTGCAAGGGATCTAGCGTGAAAATATGTATGTAATGTAATGATAAAAAGTTCAGTAGTGTTTGTGCGTATATTCTTAATATAAATAGTTTATTTTACTTTTAATGTCAGTGTAAAATTGTTTTCTTTTTCAGCATTCGGTATTTTTGCCACCAGTCTTGTCATTAACGAACCCCCTATACCTGTATTCCGAGCTGACAAACCGTTTTATTTTGTCATCAAAATGAAATCAGTTCCATTATTCAACGGCGTCAAGATTGTGGAATAATATTATTTTACTTCCATTAATGTTTAAACCTGCCGCACACTTATATTTTATTGGTCATTGTCACTGTACTCAGTTTTTATAAGATGAATATTAACACCGTGAATTATATGTTATGTTATAAAATATTAAATAACCGCCAAAGTGTACTCTGTGCTTAACTTGCACAAACTTAAAAATTAGAATATGCTAATAACTGTGGATAGTTATTAGCATATTCTAATTTTCGTTACCCGAATTTAAAGCAATAAACGATATTTGATATGACTTAATTCTCATTTGTATAAGAAAAAACAAAGTTGTTAAAATGCTAAAGCCTTACAAATGCCTTAATAATTACGTTAAATGAAATGTCATTATTAAACGTTTCATCGTACGTGCTAATAATATTTGACAAACAGAAAAATTTAAATGTGCAGCTGGTATCAATTTTAGTTTTAAAAGATACTGTCATTAATATACGATTTAACACAAATGTTATTTATTTCTACTATACATCTCACTGTCATTTTGAATTGTCGACATTTTTGTGGTCAGTGCTGAGTTATTACGATAAAAACACATACAACATTTTGAGTTGAACCAGTATTGTTGGTAGGGTGAGGAAAATTTTTACTTTTATTTCAAATTGTTGCAGTATTGCTGAAACATTTGTAGTTGAGTCTGTTAAGCAATAGAGAAACAACAACAAAAACTCAATTTTTAGCTCCAAAAATGATTAAAACACATATTTTTCTACAATACCGTTGTTTTTGCTGAATTCGAAAAAAAAAATACCTAAAGGAAACGCCTACAGTCCACAGGGAGGCAGTAATCAGTTTTTCACGTTTTCTGAAAAAAAGTGCTTTTTTGAGTAATACCTGTTTAGATCTAGGTGTGCGATATGTTTATATTATAGATGTTAAATAGGTTGAATGTTCTTAGTATGAAATCATAGTACAAAAATTTGATTGTAAGATAAGATGCACGAAATGATATGTAATGAATGACAGATGCCTGGATGTTTTATGTGTAACAGTGACTAAGCGTAAATGTAGAGAAACCACTGATCTCCCCGGTGACAAGGTGGCTCTGTGGTCTGTTGTGCACACGATCTTGCAAGCGTCAGTGTACGTATTTTTCTATTGCCACTAATAGTCCTAGGTGTGAAAAAATATGGTATGGTTGATATAGCTAGGCGTTGGGTAGACGACAACATATTGCCCTGTCAATATTGGCGTCAGGCAGAGTTTTGTATTGTCAACTCGCCTGTTTATCCTATATCTGGATAAGTAGGTATCTCCAAAGATTCATTGAATGTGGGAATGCATGCGCATGAGTGATCTAGTGGTAAACTTTATAATTTGTGCAGATGATGCTGTATTTTTAAACTCAACTCCATCTGAGCTTTAAACACTATACTATTTCGATTTCTTTATTTTCTCGATGACAGATATATTGTTTAGGTTAAAATATCTCACAAATAATACTGTACTTCATGGACGGGTAGTGATAATGATTACTATAGGAGCTATATCGATAAACGCAACATGATAAGAGCCCCGGTTTTTTTTACAAAATGTAAAAAACTAAACTACTGCCGGATACTTTTATACAAATTTATGAACTATAATATTATCTATACATAATAAAATCGTAGGAAAGTCAAAACTGTATATTGAATATTTTCTTAAAAGAATACTTGGGGCGTGATCTACAATCGATAGAAGCCAAAAATATAGTTTTTAGAATTTTTGTCTGTATGTGTCTGTGTGTATGTCTGTTTGTCTGTATGTATGTCCGGGGTAAACACAAAAAGTACTGCATGGATTTACTTCAAATTTTGCATGAATTATTACTAACAGGTCGAGTCAACATATAGGCTACATATTATCACGCTATCACATACGGGGGAGGAGCTATGCGGAGTAAACGAAGTCCGCGACGACGAAGTCGCGGGCGACAGGTGGTATTATATATAAGTATAATATTATATTTCATTACAAGAAATATAATATTATACTTATATATAATATACACGTATAAATTCTTGATTGATAATGCCTACTTCTTTAAAATTTTTGGAGCTGTTGTAAATTAAGTAGGTATAGGAGTTATATAGGAGATATATACTCGACAATGAAACGAAATAATTATAACGACAGGTAATCTTTATTTATTTATTTTAATCAAAATCTGATGAATCGTCACTGTCACTCGATGAGCTCTCCCCAACATTTATTGCAAGTTCCTGTTCTTGTATATTATCGAATGCCACATGAATTTTCCAATCCGACGCTAAAATGTTTTGGTTTCTTTTCACAACGTTTTCCCAGTTTTCGGCAGTTAGGTACTTCCCGCACAAGCATTTTTTAATAAATTTCAAATTGATTCCACAAAAGAGTAGTGCGAGGTAAACAGTGCCGGGAGAACCGCACTGTTGTGGATTTCTAGACATCGAGATGGTGAGGTAGGAACTTTAAATTTTGACGCGATGTCCGATGATGGAATACAGCAACAGGAATTAACCAAATAACTCGTCGGAACACTCTCCATGATAGATACGATAAAAGATGCAGAGTGAACCTACCTCTCTACGTAATGCCAAAGAATCAAAACGTTTTGAAATAGCCTGGTTGTCACCGATTCAAATAGCTTTACGTTGAAAACCATCAAGTAGAAGAAACTGGTACTGGAGAGTTCCGCCCCAGAAGGCAGTACTCCATGTGAGGCTGAATTTGCGTATTATAAAGTTGAAGACGATGGGCTGGCAAGAAGTACTGTATCGCTCTGCTGAGGACACTGAGCTTTTTGGAGGCTAGTTTAGCTTTACGTTTCAAATGACGTAAAAACTGGACAAAACTGGACGTAATTCGTTATGTCGACTCCCAGAATCTCTCGATTCACCCGATCTCTCAGACATATACGTCAAAAACGGTGGGTTAAGGTCGGAGCATGTACCGTCGATTGCGACCTTGATGCTCTGATTGGCCAAAAAACTGGTTATCCACTTGCACAATTTCTCAGGGACCACGGCAGCTTTGCGAGAAGCGCTTTGTGCCATACCCGATCAAAGGTCTTAGCTATTTCCAAACTAACTGCCAGTACCTTCTTCTTGGAGTCAACTGCTTCTGTCCACCGATGTGTCAAGTATACTAGTAGATCACCAGCTGAGCGACCACGATGGAAACCGTACTGACAGTCACTAATCAGCTGGTGCTCTTCTAAATACTTCAGGAGCTCACAGTTTATAAGTGTCTCCGTGATTTTGAAAGAACAAACAACAAAGCAGTTTTGGCTATGGGTCGGTAATTGGATGGATTAGAGCTATCTCCTTTTTTTAGGAATGGGATGCAATAAAGCTGTCTTCCACGATTTTGGTACCACGCCGAGTGAGTACGAGAGTCTAAATAGGTGCGTTAATACTGGCGCCAACTCTGGAGCACACACTTTAAGCCTAACATGAGGGATGCTATCCGGCCCACTGGACTTATGGAAGTCCAAGGAAAATAGTGCTTTACGCACATAATACTGCAGGAATCTTTGTTCTCGCATAGAACTATCGCACCACGAGATGGTAGGCGGTGCATTCCGTTGATCGTCTAGAGTTGAGTTGGCCGCAAAGAACGAGCCCAGAAGATCGGCCTTCTCCTTTGCGGTATAGGTCAGAAATTCATCGTCTCCGTGGAAAGATGGAAGATAGGGTGAAAGAAATTTCCTAAAACAGCCTTGGCGAGAGATCAGAAAGCACGCGTTCCTGAAGGAAGACGAACTAATTTATCGCCAATTCTGCCAATGTGCTCCGACTTTGCCTTAGCGATAGCTCTTTTGGAATACCTCGTGGCAAAATTGCACTGCGTTCGTAATGCACTGGTTTTTACGAGATGCTGACACAGCAGCCTAAGCCCGGTAGCACTCTTATTTTCGGCGTGAAGCCGTTTTGCAGTAGTGACCGAACCAATTGGTACCGCAGAAAGCGGAATGAAAGTTTCCATGCCCTGCATGAACCATATCTGCCCGCATAGATAAGACGCAAAAAGACCGCATCCCGTTCCAATCTGCTAACCTATAGTGCTAATCGCGACGACAGCATACTAAGGAAAGCCTTGATAGGCGATGTCAATGTCGATGTCTGCAGTTCATCGCTTGATTCACTTCAGGTATTATCCAGGGTGCAGGTAGATGTTTCATTTTGATAGTATGAAGAAGAGTATTCTTTTCGTACAGTTCATGCATGCGATCGTTGAAAATATCTAGCATGTTAATAAAATTTGTGCATTGATAAAAATCCCTCCAACCTGTTGAAGAAGCATCAAGCCGCAATTTATTGTTATTAGTTATATTTCCGCGATATAACGTTCACTAGTTATCTATTTTCAACAAAATAACTGATAATTACGGGGTAAGCCCATAACCTCTAAAGAAACACGTGAATGTCGCGAACAGACTAAAACTTTTATTTTATTACTAGCTGACCCGGCAAACGTTGTTCTGCTTTTTTAACTACTCTTATTTTTTTCTATATTTTCTCACCTTTCAACTTTCCGTGGACTTTAGCAATTACTTCAAAACCAAAATTAGCCAAATCGGTTCAGCCGTTCTCGAGTTTTAGCGAGACTAACGAACAGCAATTGATTTTTATATATATAGATAAGGTATGCATACATTAACAATAAAGTGTCTACGTTGCACAAGAGATGGCGTTACTAGGATCACAGATATTTTTTTTAAAATTATCGATAGGTAAGCACTTGATCTCGATCTCGCCTGATGGTAAGCTAAGATGAGGCCTAAGATGGAACGCGCTTCCCTAGAAGGTACCTGTTGACTCTTCTCTTGAAGATCCCCAGATTGTACTCGTCCGGGAACACAGACTCAGGAAGCATGTTCCAGTCCTTTGCGGTTCGAATGAATAATGTTGAGTCGAACCGCTATGTCCGGGTACGTGGAACGTCCACCATATAACGACGCCTAGAATCTGTGCGCCTCGACAATCGATAGAAAAACGGGGAAGGCGGAATTAAGTCGTGCAATTCCGCAGCGCACTCTCCAAAGTGCATCCGATAAAAGCCCGATAAACTAGCCACTCTGCGGCGATGAGCGAGGCTCTGGAGTTTTTTGCCTACCAGATCATCGTCGTTTATGAGCCTCTTGACACGCCTCTCAAGTACCTCCAGCTGGTATTTAGCGGATCCATCCCAGAGGTGAGAGCAGTATTTCATGCACGAACGGAATTGTGCTTTATAAAGGTTGAGCAACTGTCCCGGACTGAAATACTGTCTCACCTTCGCCAAAATACCGAGCGTTTTTGAGGCAACTTGGGCTTTAGATTCGATGTACGAACCAAAGTTGAGAGTAGACGTTAACGTGATACCTTGGATCTCGAGGTGGTCAGCTATCGACACGGCCACATCCTGGAAAGACGGAGATACATGGAACGGACTCCATTGAGGGGAGAATAGACACGCCTGGGTCTTAGTTGCATTAAACTTGACCCGATTAGCATCGCCTCAATCGGAGACTGCCTGTAAGGACAGGTTCATACGATCGACCATTGCCTCTCTGAGAGACCGGATCCGTGCCGTACTGGCCCACGCACTGGATACGTAACTCTCCACAACAGTGCTATCATCTGCGTACCCATAAATACTGGGCTTCAGCAGATTGTTAATATGTAGCAGGAATAGACTTGCGGTAAGAACTGATCCCTGAGAGACTCCGGCATTTATAGCCATTTGGTCGGATGAGGAGCCGTCGACGACTACTCTAATCGACCGGCCACTCAGAAAATCTGAGATCCAGGCGCAGAGACCAGTAGACAGACCATACGACGGAAGCTTTGCCAATAAGACTCTCATGCCAGACCCTGTCAAAGGCTTTCGAGATATCAAGGGAGACAGCTAGTGCCTCACCATGCTTCCCGATAGCCGAGCTCAAAATGTAGGTGGCATACGCTAGAAGATTCCCAGTGGACCGATTTCGGCGAAATCCGTATTGACGGTCACTCAGCAGATCGTTCGCTTCTAGTGTGTCATTAGCCTGCTGTTCAGTACACGCTCCATAGTCTTCCAGAGTATGGACGTGACTGAAATTGGCCTATAGTTAGAGGCGTCGGCACGACTGCCTTTTTGGGTACAGGCTGCACTTTGGCAAGCTTCCATGATTTCGGCACTTTTCCAGTTGTCAGAAATACTTTTATTTTGATACAACATTCTAACCGTTAAATTATAAGACACATGAATCAAGCCATGATGAGAAAACGTAGTAGCAGATATCTGACCATGATTTGCCACGCATTCCGGAGAAGTTAATAAATAAAATAAATCTAGGAATCAGATGGCGTAACATTATAGTATGTAGGATTTAGTAACAAAACAGAGAAATTTACAGAATCCATAATCGTCTAGGAGACAGAGATTTTTGCGAGTTTCTAAGTAGCTCAGTATTAAAATCTTCCATGTTTGATGAGTATATACCAGGCTGTAAGTAAAGAGAACTCAAGAATTCAAGTTCAGCCAGATACGTAATATTAGGAAGACAGTATATTGTTCCTAAAAGTGCTTTAACACCACCGACAACTATTTCCAACAACAATTACTCCATGAATTCAGAATACTCGAAAGGAGAAGAAGAAAAGTGTGCTAAAACATATTACATACTGTTATGGCCATAGGAACTAAGTAGTTTAGTTTCACTATGTCTCACACCCAGGTTTTGTATATTTAAACACGTGGCATTAACATCTCGACATAGGGAAAGCCACACACCATAAGCATCTTTTTTTTTAAGAAAGAAAATATTTATTTGCAAGAATATGGGAGTTACAAGTTGTTAAAAATAAATTAAGTTACCAGTTAAGACATATTCATTACATTTAAAACTATAAATTGTATCAATTTTTCAGAACTACTACCGGATCGGAACGCGGCCACACACTGAGAAGATCCGGCGGAAGAAACTCAGCGGGCTGGTCTTTTTTTCTCTATTTTATGTTCTTGTTATAAATATACAAGGATGATTCCATATTACAAAGTTATTTTTATAATTACAAGTTTAATATTTTGAGTAATTATTTTTTTTTATAATTTACATAACGTTCACTATTTACAAATTTTTTACTACATTGAAATTTTTTTAAGGACAATTCAACAAACTTATATTTCTATGCATTAAAATTTAATTTTATCGGCTAAAAATTCTTTAATATCATAATAAGTTTTATCTAACAGCAAATCAAACAACTTTTTGCGAAATTTATTTATAGGCAATGATTTAAGACTATCAGGAATATGATTGTATATAATAATAGACATACAATACACATTTTTTGTAAAAATATTTAATTTTTGGTTAGGCACATATAATTTCTTACTATTTCTATTATTTACATTAACTTTTAAATTATTATTAATTAACCAGTCTGAAACTTGGAATAAGGTTTCGGTTGTTTCATTTACCAAGTCTTTTTTATTTTTACATTTAATAAGTAGGGTAGTGTCATCAGCAAATAAAAAGCAATCATGTTTTATACTATCAGGAAGATCATTGATATAAATTAAAAATAGCAAGGGTCCTAAAACACTGCCCTGTGGTACACCACAGTTGTTAACAAGGTAGTTTGAAGTATATATTTTTTTAAGGTTTCCGCATATTTTAGATATTTCAACACATTGTTACCTATTCTCTAAATAACTCTTTATCCAATCTAAACACTTCCCTCTAATACCATATTTTTCAAGTTTTGATAATAAAATATTGTGTGAAACAAAATCAAATGCCTTACTCATATCCAAAAATACACAAAGTGGATACATTTTCTTATTCAGACATTCAGTTATGCTCTTTACTAAATCAAAACATGCTAATGTAGTAGACCTACCTTTCCTAAATCCATATTGATTATTTTTTAGTAGGTCAAAATCAAGTAAATAATTATAGAGCTTTTCATACATAATTTTTTCAAAGATTTTTGAAATGACTGGAATTAAAGTAATAGGTCTATAATTTTTCATATCGCACATATCTCCTTTTTTAAACAATGGTTTGACAATACACTTTTTTAATCGTTCTGGATATTTACCTTCCAAAAATGACAAATTAATTATATGGCTAAGAGGTTTTGATATTACACTAGCAACATTTTTCAATAATTCTGTGCTAATATTATCATAGCCAGTGGCATAAGTATTTCTCAATGAATGAATAACTTTTTTCATATCATGCTCATCTACTAGTGTCAAATACATGGTTTTACTACAATTTGATAAAAAATATGATTTTGAAGTATTTGTAGATTTGACTTTTACACTACTTGATTTTGTCTGGTTTATAAAAAATTAAATAGATTTTTGATTATTAAATAGATTACAGATTGTTTGAGTATTTGTGTACTTTAAATTGTTTACTTTGATTTTTCCTATTTCTCTAATATTTATTTTGTTCTTTGGTGTCTAAAAGCGATGGTTATTGCTTCACGGGAGATCCATCTTCTTGTTTGCTATATAATAATATAAAGAAACACAAAAAAACACTTTAAAATTATCATGAAAATAAAATATCAGGTTAGTTGACTAAATTTAAAAAAACATATTTTACATTATTAGGTACCAAAAATCTATTTTTTTTTAATGTTGTACATTTATAATTATAATTTCGCAAATTAACATCTAAATTAAAATCTAAAATATTGATGCTCATCACACAAATGCTTGTCATTATTATTATTATTATTCCTTCTTATTATTCCTACTCGCTGGACTGTCATGATGTCTAAATGACATCACGTCCGCGTCGTGGTCATACATATATTACATACTTTCTATGTGGTTTCTATGAAAATGTCAAAAACAATATGACGTATTATCTCCGTCTGAAGTAACACTTCTTTACGTTTACTGTCACCTGACTTAATGTCTATTTTTGCCAAAATTACATCCTAATGGCGGCTCCACAGTAGTGTCGTGAAGCTCCGTGAACGTAAATGTGGACGGTTTTCGCGTTGTTCGTTCGCGCGCGTTCGCGTTCGCGCTTGTTCCCCAACCAGAGTCAGTTCTTTGTCCAGCGAGAAAGGATTCGCGCGACGTTCACTCGTACCCCTCCACATTCGCGGCCCCCTGCCACTTTTGTCCGGACTATAAAGGCGTACGGATGTCACTGCGCGCGTGCTAATAAAATGGAGTAGTGTTATGGCTAAACTAATTCTTGCTGGTATTGCAGGTCTAAATTGGGTATCTGTTTTGGAAATAATTAGATAAAGTTTCTGAAGCAAATACTCAAAGTCCACTGTTGACATACGAGTAAATTTCTTAAATTCGCCACTGGGTTCAGAATGTAATTCTGATAACTGATTCTCCATAGAAAGTCTGCAAATTAATTTTATATACATACTTAATAATGGCAGTCCTAATCATACTAAGTCAATTCAAAAATTCACTACAATAGCAAACATACCTTTATCGGTTACGATGTATTTTATTCATCGACTACCGCCTTACCTATTCCTGCCACAATAGCGTCAGTGCTAGTCACTGTCGTGTTCCGGTTTGGAGGGTAAGGTAGCCGGTAAACTCATGCATGTGGCATTAGACCTCGCCACAAGATAGTAACGCACCATTAACATCTTTGGTGTCTGTAATCGATGGTTGACTCTTTCCATCAGAAGACCCATCTGCTTATTCGCTATCTTATGATATAAAAAAAACCACCACGTTTTTTTTTCAACGCTTTCTAATAACTCTTGTTTTGTACATGTGAACAGTGATATGTTGTCACAGCAAACGCAGTTATTGCGGCAGCAGCTTCTACGTCCCTTTCGCGGCGGGTTTCATGAACGATTGCGAGCATCCCATGAATGTGGAGGACACGACTTATGCCGTGAATTCGCGGCGTGAATTGGCGCGTGAATTCACGGCACTAATGTGGAGCTGCCATAAAACTATTATTAAGCCTTATCATTTAAAACAAAATATATTAAAGTTTTTTGTTATCTCCATATCATAATTAATCATTAGAAACAATGTATTAGATTCATTTTTAGTGAAAACAAGCCTATTACCTACTACGAAAATATTGATGGATACGATGTCGCCAATGCCCAAAATACCCTAAATTATACAAATTCTTTAATTGTTTTTTTTTATTTCAGAATTTGGCGTATTTTATCTGTCGGCTCCTAGGACGACGAAATTAAAAGCAGATCATCCATTCTTGTTTTACTTATACAATGGACAAACTGTACTATTTAGTGGAAAATTTTATGGTTAAGTAAGTATAGGGCCATATTATAACATTTTTATAACTACATTACGTTTCTTCGTATAGCAATTTTACTTTTTTGGTTAACATATCAGTGTTGTTACCAATATCGACTAATAAATCAATAACATTTTATAAAGAGTGTATCTAATCTAGTTATCAGATGGGTTAAGTTCTATTTCCCACCGTCTCTTAGACCATACATTTTTTGAATAGAGAAAATGAACTCAGTTGCTATGGGAACACTTTTAAAACCTTTATAAAGGATATTTATCAACTACAATAAAACTATTAAAGACAATAAATACCGCCCCGTTTGTCGAGTGGTTAGCGGCCCTGACTACGCGATCGACAGGGCTCGGGTTCGATCCCCGACGAGGACAAGCATTTGTGTGATGAGCATCAATATTTTTATTTTCGGGTTTGGTGTTTATTAAATATATTCTTGTATTTATATATGTATTTCTATGTATTAGTATCGTTGACTAACACCCATAACACAAGCAAATAATTTGCTTACTTTGGGGTAAGATCAGCAAGTGTAGTTTGTCCTGTGAAAATTTATTTATTATTTATTATTTTTATTAATAGTTCCCAAAAATATTTTAAAACAATCGAAAAACAATCCCAATTTTCTTTTCAAATATTGCTACGTATTACCATTATATAATAAAATGAAATACTCTTTATGTAATAAAATTTATGAAACTTATTTACCGAATATGTTAAATATTAAAGAACGACCAAAGTTTTTACGCAATATTGAAATGGGTAAAATATCTTCTGCCTAGAGTAAATAATGTGTATGGTAAAAGGATGCTACAATATACATACTTTACCCTTGTGTCTGAATGAATTACTAATTGAGTTGCAATCGCTCTATTCGCAAAAAAAAACATTAAAATATAAATTAAAAAAATACTATATTAATAACATAATCCATTAAAACGTAATGATTATATACTCTTTGTAATCCATTAATACATTATCCACAGTCGACTCCACAGCTGCTTTCGGATTAACTTTAAAAGTTTTAGTGTTTTTATCAATATATGTTATATGTAAGAGTTTTGGACAATAAATTAAAAAAATAACGGATTTTTTAAGAATGATGTAGGTATTTTGGTCACTAATCTTAGGACTTAAATAATTAACCTTATATTGGCCGTTTAATATAATTAATCAACTTCTGATGATTATGTAACTGTACCGTTGTTTGATTACTAAAATAAAATTCGAAAAATGTTTTAAATAAAATGATTTGATTGAACGTTCTTTTCTTTTATATACCTATTTATAGTTCATATATACACATTTTACATATCAAATACACCGATTACGCATTTTGACATTCAAGACCACTGATCATGCCAAGCGCCACAATAATATTCAGACAGATGTGTCGTATTTTATTTAATAGGTAGCTCATGTGCCAAAAGCTCGCTTTTAAGCCACGTTTTGCGGTCTTAAAAAGACTATTTAAGTGACAGAAAAGCATGGCTAAATTGCAGGTTTAGATCATACAAAAATATATTTTATTTTTTACATCATATAAGGTCGGGGCAAAAGTATTTTCGTATTGTTCATACAAGGAAAATATTATTAGGTATAATTTTTAATTTATTTATAATAAGTATGTGCCGTTTTGATTGATGACTCGTTGCCATCTTATGGATAGTGCCACGATTCCATTCCTGTAGAAATTTTGAGGTTTTTGATTAAAAAAACCTGACAGGTACCGTTCTCATTGTTCTTTTGAGGTTAGCTTTATGCTTCCTAAAAAGTTCTGCAATGACGGAAACAGGTGGAAATCTGATGAAACAAGGTCAGGGCTATACGAAGGATGCATCAACACATCCCAGCCAAGCTCTCTCAATTTTTGCTGCGTGACTATAGATGAGTGCGGTCTGGCGTTGTTATGGTGGAACAACAGCTCCGGCCGGTTTTTCTCAATAACTTTTTTTAACGTCATCAGTTGCTGATAGTAGAGGTCAGAACCGATAGTTTTATCCGGTGGCAAAAACTCCTTCCACGACGGACGACGATTCCTTTCCAATCCAGCGAAATAAATGTATAGAAACATTCCTAGCGCTTAAAATTGACTTAATTTTTGATTGTGCCGCGTTAGTACAATTGTGCCTCTAAAAGAATGGTATTATGCTCAATGAAATAAGTTAATTATTGTTAGTTTTTTTCAGTTTGAAGTACAAAAGGTTTGTGTGCTCTCTTTGCTACATTAAACCAGAATTGGTCTTCTAAATAGATTCCGAAAAAATACACTAGCTAGGCTAGATATTTAAAGCTCAAAGGAGCTAAAACATAGATTTTTGAAACTCAAAGATTTCATAACTCTAGAATTTATGAAAAATATGTATAACTATTTTCGTTTTTTGAACAGTTGTCACCTTGTGGTTTATAGTACTGGGCAAAAACGGGTTTTGTAAGAAATTAAACGAAACAGTTTTTTGTTTAAAGGAAACTAGTTCCAAAAGCAAAGTTTTTTTATAAAACTGTTTTTTTAAGGCTTAGAACTGGCAGTACAAATATTCTGGCGTAGGTAATTAAAAGTTCATTTTTCTGTTATTTTCCGCAATTCTTCCGTTGCGATATTTTAGATACGCACTTCTACACATACACACGATATTACACAAGTTATAAGTTCCACCTACGCTATATTCACAAATCTTTTGAAATACTTAGATAAAATATTTAACAGTCAATATTTACAGAATTTACACTAAAACAAACACTAGAAAGAAAGAAACAACGCGAAATTGTTTACGCCATAGGTGCATCGCATCAACCACGAGTCAAAACAATATAAATTTAGTAATTTTGTTTTAATATGAAATTTTGAATGACATAGTTCAGACGGTCAAACGGTCGTGTTAAAGAAACCAGCCATGCAATTGAAAGTGTGTGAAAAACTTAGTGTTCGTATTTTCATAAAAATCATTATAATTGTAGCAACGATGGAATCATATCGATACATAAGTAAGTAGTCGAGTAACGAAAAATTGCAGGATTTGCGAAAAATATGAATGTATGCTCAACCGAGTAGTTACTTTTTTTTTTAACGCAGGGGAAATGCATTTACGTCCGACCGGGCCACTGAGCGCGGCCCGAGTGTGGGACTCGCCGGCTCGACCGGCCATACCCACTAAAACCCCTGCGGTGTTCCTCCTCGATGCTTTTGTAGGCGAGGTGATGGGTACGCGTGAGCATTCTTCCACTACC
This sequence comes from Apodemia mormo, assembly GCA_036924255.1. Classification (NCBI taxonomy): domain Eukaryota; kingdom Metazoa; phylum Arthropoda; class Insecta; order Lepidoptera; family Riodinidae; genus Apodemia; species Apodemia mormo. The sequence continues at coordinate 16,276,171 of JAUPFN010000007.1, read as the reverse complement.
CCGCCAGCATCCACATCCGCCTCGGACCGGGGCTTTTTACAACCCCGGTGGACGGCTTTGGCCATTTTTTAACGAGGTTTGCTTCCTCACACTCGTGCGCAAGCGGGGGCAAAGCCCCTGCCTTTGCACCGCAGGCCTTGGAGGCCCGCCACCCCACGACCCGGAGGTCCTCTGGGCAGATGCCCTAGGCAGAAGCGGCCAATTTTTTAACGAGGTTGGCCTTCCTCGTACACTGTGCGCAGGCGAGGGCAGAGCCCCCACCTTTGCACCACGGGCCTTGCAGGCCCGCCATCCCACGACCCGAAGGTCCCCTGAGCCGAAGCTCCCCACGCGCGCAAAGCGCGCTGCGCACCTCTACCCCCTCTTCAAGAAGAGAGGTTCGAGAGCGCCCACCTCGGTCCACTTAGCTTCTCCAGGGTGCTGGATTGCACCCCGGATACTGAGCCCCCCCGCCACGACAAGGCTTGGAACCATGGGGGGAACCGAGTAGTTACCTAGCCTAGCTTATGCGTAGTAACACTTTGCGTTGAATACTTTCCTTAACATCAAAACATTAATAATAAACTCATTTTTGGGCACTTTGAGCATGATAATTAGACGCTTTAAATGATAATAAGCTTCGGTTTAACAAATTTAAATAAAAAGGCAGATGAAACTGAACATCTATAGACTTTTTGGTTCACCGTGATTCACCGGTTTGTCGGTTGGCGAGGTAAGTGGTGATCCTAATCGCCGCATTTACCGAGATGTTAACGATTATCGACTATTCCTAGTGATAACCGGGACCGACAGTTTTACATGCTCATCCGAGGCACGGAAGTGATAATACACCACTCCGCCAGACTCTGAGCAGCTACTGAGGTTTAAGATTTGTGAGAAAACCTCGAAAAAATTTGAATAACACCTTTGCCTGACCTGGGGATCGAACCTTGGACTATGAGGCAGTCTAAATTATAAGCTTTGGATTAACAGATTTAAATAAAAAAAAAATAACTGACTAACAATATTTATCACTTAATCTGATAATTGCATGAATTACAGTATAAACATTGAATATTTCATTTTAATTATTGCAAATAAAATTAAATAGAGTAATTTCCATGAGTTTTATGTAACTTCCATGGTGTTTTATACATGGAAATTACTCCATGGAAATCACAAAAAAGCATATATTTTGAAATTTCTCGCCATTGGAAAGATATAGGCTACTAGTTTGTTATTGGATATCTACATTTGGGAGTTAGGTATAAGACCGTAATACCCGCTTACTAAAAATAGTACGATTTGTTCCAAAAATGTGACATGGAAATTCCTAAAAATTGAGAACCAAAAATTGAAAAATTGAAGAACTTGCTCTTGCACTGAAATGAAGGGATTTAGGGCTACGAATACTTGACCCATAAGCTGCAGCATAAGAGCAGAATCAGAAAAACCAATCCCGATACCTCTAGACCTCACCAGTTCAGAGTAGTATCCGTCGCAATAAGCGAAGCTAAAATTTTGCCAAGTGTGTGACATACTTACTTACACTCATAAAATAAAAATTTTCAGTGCAATTGGATTAGAAATTTGGTTAAGATATAAAATGATTTGTATTTTTGAATTTTGTGTATAAATCTGATTAAAAGCGTTTGTGAATTAAAAAATATCTGCGATTGATCAGAAGACGGCGCACGTGTTACGCGTGTAAAACGTGCAAAATTAACCGGATTTGAGGTGTTGAGGGCAAATAATTTCTATATAAATGGTTATTACATAATAAAATCTATATGACACGATGCATATAGAATGTATTAACAATGATATAGTAGATTTATGAAAACATTATTTGTTTATATACGAGATAAAAGTCTGTTACGCTCAAAAAATGTACTCCAAAGAATGACCCAAATGGCAAAATTTTTAACTAAAAATGTATGATACAAAACTTAATTCGATTTTTAGCAGTTTTAAGTACATATTAAAAAATGCAAAATATTAAAAATCAACTGGTTAAAAAATTAAGTCAAACTATTTCATTGCTACCTTTCATATAGTACCCTCCCCAACTACTTTTTCAGTCCGTCAAATTGTTGTTCTTATTTTAAATTTCACGCATCACTGATTTAAATATGCAATTTACCCAATCAGGCACGAGCATTGATCATACCGCCAATCATTATTACTTTGATGGTAATAAAAAACAAACTAGCTGTTTAAAGAAAACAAACGTCGTGGGGCCGTTTATGAAAGACATTTTGTTTGAAGTTACAAGTCTAGAGGTATTACTATAGAGGTATTATATATATATATATATATATATATATATATATATATATATATATATATATATATATATATATATATATATATATATATATATATATATATATATATATATATATATATATATATATATATATATACTATATCGATGATACTCGCAATATTTTTCAATAATCTCAAAAAAAATCCGCCAGCTGTTTATGTGTAGAAGAGACGCCATAATAAAAATATTTTAAGACTTTTTTACCATTTTGTAGGCATGCCTAATATGTGTACGTCATATTCATTCCAAATTACTGCTCTGTTGTATTAAGAATCTCTTAGTAAAGCTACGGACGGATGGACGGACAATGCACATAGCGAAAATATAAGGGTTTCTTGTAGACTTCGGAATCCAAAAAAGTTGTTATTTTACATTACAAACAGACCCTTCCTTGGTATTTATATGTTCATATATATTATTAGGCTAATTAATAAGTTAGTAGGCTAATAAATAAGACTGTGATACGATCGTAATTGACCTTGTTTGATTTCCATGTTTAATTTAACTAGCGATCGCCTGTGGCCGAAATTCGACCATAGATTAAACAATAAAATCTCTTTTAAACATTTGACAACTGAATTTAGCCGTAAAGAAAATAGTATACATGTGTGTATATCATCTTGTATGTCACAAGAATGTAGTTTGTGTAGTGTTTATTTTTATTAATTTAATTTATTTCTAATGCATTTTATTCAAAAATATTACACATACACATATATTACACAGTCCTCTGCGATGTAAACTTTAACTGTACCAAATTCATACTATACGGTTCGCGCAATATTCTTAAAAAGGGGTCCAAAGTTTTTCCTTTACATATTAATATATAGTTGGCAATACTTTACCGCCAGAAAAAAATAACAAACGTCATCGCACCTATAAAAGGCGTTGCACCTACCACCACCAGTCTAGAATATAGATACTTTTGAATATACCGTATACTTTTGAAACTTAATATAGGGATAATATAATAATGTAAATATATGTTGGTTTGGATAGCAACGTGTTTAATTGCGTTAAAAATCAAATAATTTATTAATATTTTATCATTCTTGAAAACTAAGCAGATAATCAATCGACATGCACAAATTGAAAACAACCCAACTCTAATTACGCCTGTGTGTGTAACATGGGCGTGTGCGTATGTGTGCAATTTTAACACATCAGTTCAGAAGGGGCCCTAAGCACCATGACCTTGCACATAGTGATAAAAATATTAAACTTGGTACAGATGTTCATTAGGTAAAAGCGAGCTGATTTAGTCCGTTTAACATCGGTTCCCTTACCGGGTGGGAAATGGAAGAGAGGCCCCGCCGCGCTCTGAAGAAATAACACTACAAAATTTAAACAATCTACTATGGCAATATAGGTATCCTTTTATTTATTTATTTATTTATTTATTAACAAAATCCACAGCGCTTAAATTACATGGATAGCTATACATGAATATTAATAATTTACAGCCAATTACGGATTTACATTTTATAAACCAAACTGAATGCACGTTAGTGATGATAAAAATAACACTAAATTGTACTTACATTATTAATAGCAAAAAAGAAAAACAGTTACTTTAAGCTATATTAGAGGTAAGAACATATAATTATATTATACCTACTCATTTTCTTTTCAGGGGACACGTAGTGTATGTTCATGTGTGAGTGTGTGTGTATGTGTGTATGTGTGTGTGTGTGTGTGTGCGTGTGTGTGTATGTGCGTGTGTGTATGTCTCTGCGTGTATATTCGTGTTATATGTTGAAAGTTATAAAATATGATAAGTCTAATTTTTTTATAAAGTTTGTCATTGATATTTCGAGGCTTTTATGTTTTATGTTGAGTAATAGACTTAGTAGTTTCTAGTATTAAATTACGAAATTTATGTTTAGTGACACAAAAGGGGTCTACACAGGCAAACTTTTTATTGTATGTAGTCTGTAATCTGGCTACTATGGAATTACTTGCATATCGTGTTCGACTATAATGAGTATCAAAAAGTGGAGTGTGCCTGGTGCGTTTGTTAGGTACACATAGTTGAATCAATCTGGATGTTAGAACATCGCTATCAATGGAGCCGCAACACACATCGTACATGAACAACATATCGAGAAGATGTCGCCGCGATTCTAAAGTTAACATATTATATCTTTGGCAGGATTCTAAGTAGTCAACCGGAGAAGCAAAACATTTAAAGTTTAAAAACCTGAGGAATTTTTTCTGCAGTTGTTCGATTCTGTTAATGTACGTCGCATATTGCGGATTCCATACAACGGAACAATATTCTAAAATACTGCGCACGTAACTGTAGTACAGAACGATTATGCAGTTAGCATCAGTGAAATTTTTGCTGGTGCGTATAATAAAGCCTAGGTTTCTATATGCCTTTTCTATGATCGAATCTACGTGATTTGTAAAAGTCAGTTTTGTATCTAGCAGTACGCCTAAATCCCTCACAAGATTGGTCCTAGATATGACGGAGTTGTTAATGTAATAGGTATAATTGATGGGAGTTCTACGCCTAGTAAAAGTTATACATAAACATTTGTTGACATTTACGCTTATGCGATTTTTAGTGTAGTAATGACTGAGTCTATTAAGGTCTTCTTGCAATCGAGCACAGTCTGATATTTCGTTAACTTTAATATATATTTTTTTATCATCCGCATACAATAGAAACCGCGAATGAGTGAAACACTTGTGTATGTCATATATATATACTAAATAGAGCAGGGGACCAAGTAGTGATCCTTGAGGCACACCAGACGTTACCGTTACGTAGTTGGACCTGCACCCTCCAACAACAACAGCCTGACTACGATTTTTAACATAAGACTCAAACCAACGTAGAAGATCACCACAAATTCCTACTTCTTTAAGCTTCTGGATTAGTATTATATGGTCAACACGATCAAAAGCCTTCTCAAAGTCTGTGTATATCACATCAACTTGACCGCCACCATCTATATCACGTAGTACATCACTGGTAAAAACAGCTAAGTTTGTGGCTGTTGATTTGCCCTTCAAAAATCCATGCTGCTGTGGAGGAATGCTCTGAGCTATGACATTGAATACATATTTGTAGACTAGTTTCTCCAAGCATTTGCTGAGCACATTTAAGATTGATATAGGTCGGTAATTAGATATATCTGTTTTTAAGCCGCTTTTGTAAATAGGTACTATAAATGCTTTTTTCCATGCTGTTGGAAAAAATCCTTCGTGTAAAGATCTATTAAAGAGTATAGATATTGGTTCTGCGAGAGATTCTGCACATTTTACAAAGAAAATAGGTGGTAATTCGTCACAGCCTGCTCCCTTGGTAGTATCAAGTTTTTGGAGAAGCTGCAGTACGTCTAATTTGGTACAATCTAACTGATTTATATGGTTATTTGAAATGGAATGACTCCGAGGATGGATATAGGAATCCATTGGTTTACTAAAGACTTTTTTAAAAAAATCACTAAAAGCTTCGACAATTTGATCTGCATCTGTAATAGTGTCGCCTTTGTAATTCATTTGCTTGGGGTAATTTGCAAAACCAGAGCGCTTTGATTTAATGTAGGACCAAAGTAGCTTTGGGTTGCTTTTAATGCTTTGCTGAGTTAGTTGTATGTAGTTGTTAAAGCATAAGCGCTGCATATTTTTCACTCGTGAACGTAAAAGAGAAAACGCAGCATAGTCATTGGGATTCCGGTAGCGTTTCCATGCTTGATGTAATTTACTTTTTTCTTTAATCAGCTTTTTGAGTGACTTTTGGTACCAAATTGGATATTTGCTTAATTTGTTACTTATGAAGCTGGGTACATATTTATCCCGGGTCAGATAGATGATGTTATAAAAAGTATTCGTAGCATCATCAACTGTTCCAACTTTTAATATTTGTTTCCAATCTTCAGAGGCAAATGAGGCATTGATGATCGTGTAGTCTGCTTTATTATAACAGTATTTTTTATGAGGTTGTTCGTGTAATGCAGGTATTATAAGGTCAGTAGCTATTACTATTAGGGAAGGATGAAAGCTATCTTCTTTTACCAGTGGCTCTTGAGATATTGTTACGTCTAGCGTAAAATTTGTAAATATCAAATCTAGGATATTATTATGGTTATTTTTTATATGATTACGTTGCGTGAGTCCAAGATCTGAGCAAGTGTATACTAATTTGGAGGCAATTTCTTGAACATCATTTAAAGCATTGCGGTGAAAGATAGGTCCATCCGAAAACCATTCTATGCATGGTAAGTTAAAATCACCCGCAATCAGAAAGATATCGTCTTGGTGTTGTGATACAATATTACATAAGCGATCTATAAAATGTTCCAATCTAGAAACTAACATACGGTTTGGTGGAATATAGGCCACGGCTACATGTAAATTATTGCTGATACCTAAAGCACATCCCGGGATCGTAAGCCATAGGCATTCAAGATCCTCTACATTCCACTCAGGTCGGGCACGAGCCCGCAAGCGCGGTGCACACAGAGCCATAACTCCGCCACCGCGGCGCTGAGAACCTCTATCCCGTCTAAATAAATCGTATCGTTCTGTGCACAGCTCCGTGTCCAGTATGCCGCTACAAAGCCAGGTTTCCGTGATTAATATTAAGTCACACTCGCTAACCAATACATTATTGAAAAAGTCTAATGTTTTCGTGCGCAAGCCACGCACGTTCTGATAAAAAAAAGGTTAATTGATCGGTTTTAACAGCCATTGTAAGATCGGAATTTTGAATACATAGTAAACAATACACATAGACTTGATACATTTTTCAGGGTAAAGCCTACCATAGTTGTGCACCCATTACGGTCAATTTTTATATGTGAGCGAGAGTGCAAAATAGTAAGTGTGTGGCTGACAGATAAGATTTTAACTTGTAATTTTGCTGCCCGTTTTGAATATGACCATTTATTTTCCGTTTGAGGCGCAGGAAATTTAATTGTTATAAAAATTAAGTTAATTATTATTAAATATGCCTTATATATCTTAGTATACAGACCGAAATATAGACAAAACGGTGAATAGTGTGGCGAATTTAAAAACAAAGTTGCTAGACTGTTTTGTTGTTTAAGTTGTGTAATAATTGTGTTTACCATTAGCAATGAACGGGTGTACCGATATAAGTCATATGTTGTGCCGCGGATGCCGGGAGACCGGGCGATGACGCAACGTGAGAATCTGCTATAGGGCGTATGCCCACAAGCAGGAATTAATTTTATTGAATGGGTGTAACGATTATATGAAGGCCAACTGCGCACTACAGTTCGACTCTGTGTAATGTGAGGATTGTATTTATTATGATAAATTTTACTTATGCGATATAGTACACGGGAAATAAATAAAACTGTAGGTGTATATATGTGTGTATATATTATATATTGTTTAATTATATTATGAAGTATGTAATATTTTTTGTGTACGTCTAAGGGTAACTTTTGATTTGTATAAATAATCGTTTTGTATGAGGTATTCTTGTTACTATTACCTTTTATTATAGTTAACATATTATTATAGTTAGTTTGAAGTTTCACATCCAGTGTTTGTTCGCTCCTTATATTATATACTTGTTGTGTATTTATATGTTGATATGTGATGTGTTTTCTAATTTGTATGTGTGTTCCTTGAGATAATGTTTTAACGTTTGTATGTGTCCCCTGAAATATTGACAAAAAAATTAAATAAAATTTGTTTATAACATTTATAAAAAATAATTTGTAATAAGAAGTGACATATTTATATATGGATTTGCAAAAAATAAATAATTTTCTTAAGTAGCTTTCATCAGATCCTCCATGGAATGGATAAGTATTGGAGGAGATTGTTCGCTCTTTCGTATATAAATTCGGCAGTTCTTTGTCCAGACGAACATAAAATTTTTTTCCTTCGCCTTCATTTTACATGATTTCAGAATTTGTTTGTTATTAAGTGTAAGATGCTCATTTATGTAAACGGTTTTAGGCTCACCTCCAATACCCATATGTTTGGTAGACACACCACGGTGTCTCCGGGCTGCCGCTAGAATTTCATCCTTTTTACACCATTGGCGAAACCGTACGATCACAGCACGCGGCCGACCGGATGTCGTTACTGAGCGTTTTCGTGGCTGTACACGATGCGAGAAGTCGATATCCTCGGACTTCAGATGCACCCCAATAGCCTCTGCCAATTTTACTACCACTTGAGGTAAGTCTTCTGTCTTATCTTCAGGCAGGCCCACCAGCTCCAAGTTTTGCAACCTCGACCATTGCTGATGCCTCTGCGATTCATCTTGAGTTTTTTTGACTTTTTGTTCCAAGTCATGTAGGCTTGACCGAAGAGTAGTGTTTTCTTGTTGAAGAGACTGCAGGTCTTTTCTTGTGGAAGACAATAACTTCTCTGTGTCGTCATATTTTCTACTGATAAATTGCAGTGAGTTCTCTAGTGTCTCGATCTGTTTAATGAAGGGCGAAAGCTGTTCAGCCAAAATATCTTTGATTAATATAGGCAACTCTGTTGTAACGAGATTGTACATTTCACTACGGGTATCTAACATTGGGTCGGTTTGCATTAGTGTGTTGCTGTCCTTTCCCCTCCTTCTGGTGCTGACAAAGTCATGACTTGGGGTCTCAGGTTTTGATTGCCCCTGGGAGCGAATCCGAGTGTTGGTGTTGTCCCCCTTAGGTGATTTTATTGTACACACGGGACATTTCCATGGATGTTGACTTTTCGCACTCTGAGCGGTTAGGTTCACACAAAGATAGTGATATGAACTGTTGCAGGATGGTTCTGAACATACGATTTTTTCTATGGGCTTTATGCCCTTGTTGCAACCATAGCAGCTACTCATTATGGTAAAATAATAGTTTAAAACTGTTCTGTGCGAAGACGTTAGCGCGGGTATTACAAAAATAAATGTAGATGTAGGTAGCAGCTGCTGCGCGTACCGTTGAAATTATTTGTTTAATATTTAGTCGGCAACACGATCACTTGTTTTGTTTTACACTGAGTAGTAATTATTTAGTACTTTATAATTAAAATTGTTAGGATTTAATATTAATATAGTCACTAATTCACTCAAGTCACCGTTATTTTGTAGGAGCTGCGCTAACTGTGTCACGAATTTAATTACTCTAAATTACATATTTTTAAAGTAAACTAGCTGACCCGGCAAACGTTGTTTTGCCATATAAATTATTTCTAAGTAAAAAATGTTAAGGGTGGACAACCCTTATCACTAAGGAATATGAAAAGTAGATAGATGTTGGCCGATTCTCAGACCTACTCAATATGCTCACAAACTTTCATGAGAATCCGTCAAGCCGTTTCGGAGGAGTACGGGAACGAACATTGTGACACGAGAATTTTATATATAAGATTATCGAGAAATCACTTAATGAAAATGTGAAATACATACATCTGTCTCATGTTCTCTTGCCTTTTACGAGATTCCTGTGAGTAAGGCAGTTAATTATTTCTTCAAAAAGGGGCCCAGATCAACCAAGGAAAATACACGAATGTATCAATTAATTCGATTACATAACAACTAAACAGAGAAGCAACTATTACGTTATTTATACCTTTACATCAATATCTAATTACGGGCTCAGTATTGATAGGGCGTTGTCCGAAAATGTAATTGACGAATTCTCTTCCCCGTGTTGGTTCCAGGCTCCTTTGAAGAATAGACCAATTGCGGTTCTGCCAGGCAGGTCGTAAAATGCGACCGATTTGCTGTGCGAGTCACTAACATCGTAGCTACTAGGTGGTAGAGTTCTGCATTGTCTTGCCCGGGTCTGGTACTACCGCCATAGCTATTCCTACCGCAACAGTGTTAGTGCTTGTCATACTTTATATAATTTTCGCTATTGCGGCAGGAATAGGTAAGACGGTGTTACCAGACCCGGACGAGACAGACTCTACCACCTAGTAGTCACGATGGTAGTGACTCACATAGCCAATAGATCGCCTTTTACGACCTACCTGGCAGAACGGCAGTTGATCTATTCTTCAAAGGAGCTCGGAACCAACATGGGGTTTCGTTTTACCAAACTTTAATTATTATTTTGAGTCACACACATTGACAAATTGAGTCGAGCGGCCACACATAAAGCTCTCAAATAGAGTGGTAAAAATTTATATCAGACTAGTGGCCCGGTAAGTGCTTCGCTACGTATAATGTGAAATATTAAAAAAATTTAATTCGAACATCAAATTCACAAAAAATGTGATAACTGCAGAACCGCTCCACCGAGTTTGTGCAAACTTCCATTGATATATATCAATACAAACTTCACATAAACCATCAGAAATCAGAAATACTTTATTCAATAAAACTTTTTACAAGTTATTTTGACACCTCAACAATTTTTTTTAAAAACTACTACGGATCGGTAACGCGGGCACACACTGAGAAGATCCGGCGAAAGAAACTGAGCGGGCTTGTCTTTTTTTTCATATCACCTATTTTTTTACAATATCACAATATCATCTACTAAATAGTCCGAACGAAGCCTAAACATTTGGTTTGGATAGGTGAGCCCGTTCTTGAGTTATAAAATTACAACGAAAAGTGGCATTGATTTCGAAATTGATTGATTCCGAAAATATATTGACATATATTATTAATCAGTTTGTTTTGTATCAGTATATATATAAACTAATCAAACAAACTGATAAAAAATACTAATATATGTCAATATATTATCGGAATTAAAACAATCAAACAAAATAATACTGTTTGAATTGCTGCTCAGATAATATGGACGCTATGAAAGACGTTTCTTTTAGTCCAGTCACGTTACGATGACTAGTATATTAGTAGTTGCTCGTAGTTTTGCTCCGTAGAGAGAGCATTGTGCGAAGGCCAGCATTACCGCACCAATTTGTTAAGCCATAGCGCTACGGAAACTAACTGATAGACTACGCTTTTGTGTTTTAATGAACACTGTCAGGGAAACAAAACTAACACCTGAACATTAGAACAGACTCCCATAATTATAGCCACATTGTTTTACCACAGATTACTAAATGGTAGTGATGTGCCGGGTATCCGTATCCGCGGATATCCGAGGCAGGTGAAAGATCCGTATCCGTATCTGTATCCGTTGCTTTTTAGGCGGATCTTGAACGGATCTTTTTTATTACTAGATTTCATCACATGTGAAAAATTCTAAATAAAGAGTGGAATTCTCTTAAATTCAATTTAAAATATTTCTTGTTTCTTAAGATCACATCTAATCAAATATCTAAGCATTATTTGAACTGAGTTACTAATTCTTCCTTAAATAGTATGTAGAAACGAAGTACTTAAAGTTCTTAAAAATTATATCAATCACAAATCTATGTATTTTTAGTTTCCGTACCTAAAATGGTAAAACGGGACCCTATTACTAAGATTCCGCTGTCCTTCCATCTGTATGTCTGTCACCAGGCTGTATCTCATGAACCGTGATAGTTAGGCAGTTGAAATTTTCACAGATGTATTTCCGTTGACGCTATAGTATAAAATACTTAAACCAGAATTAAAAATATTTAAGGGGTAATATATCCAATACAACAAAGGTAATTTTTTTTCGATCTTAATAACGACAGCTAGTAAACGCTTAAAATATTTTCAGAATATTTAACTCTATATTCAATTTAAAAATTAATAATTAAAATAAAATATTTAAGAGGGGCTCCCATACAACAAACGTGATTTTTTGCCGTTTTTTATAGATGATGGAACGGAATCGTTTGTGCGCGAGTTCGACTCGCACTTGGTCGGCTTTTTATATTATAACTAGCTGTTGCTCGCGACTTCGTCCGCGTGGACTTCGTATACTCCGCACAGCTCGTCCCCCATAGGTGATAGCATGATAATATGTAGCCTATATTTTGACCCGACCTGTTACTAACAGGTCGGGTCAAAATATAGGCTACATATTATATATTATATATTCATGCAAAATTTGAAGTAAATCCATGCAGTACTTTTTGAGTTTTCTCCGGATATAGATACAGACAAACAGACAAACAGACTAAAATTCTAAAAAAATTGTGTGTGTCAGCTCCGACGCACGACTGGAGTTTACTCCTTAAGTACGATTGTCAAAACAGACGCAAAAAAACGCACGATCTAGCTGCACTGCTCACACCAAATTAGAAAGTTGCGCACGATAGGTTGCGCACCAAAACGTAACGAGACGATTCGTTCAGTAGATTTTACTCCTCACATTTTTTTCATACCGGGCGCCTTATATCAAAAAACCAATTCTTAAGGAGTAAACTCCAAAACTATATTTTTGGCTTCGATATCGATTGTAAATCACGCCCCAAGTATTCTTTAAAAAAAATATTCAATGTACAGTTTTGACTTTCCTACGATTTTATTATATGTATCGATTACTCATTAGACACCAAACAAGCAGATGGCTCTCCTAACAGAAACAGAAACCGTCGCCTACAGACACCAAATATGGTAATGGTTATGTTACTATCCGTGTGGTGGGATGACGCTGCCACATGCATAAGTCTACTGGCTAGCTATCTACTACTGGAGGGTTTTATTAATTTAGCTTCAAATAAGCTGGGGGTGTTGAACCGTGCTAGACAATAAATTCACGTCTGGCTATATGCGTATGATTCATAAAGCGCAAGTTCGGCCACACATGGAGTAATTTGGGCCGGAGCACATCAGTATCAAACCCTCCAATTTGTTAAAATTTGATGTATGGTGATACGACTTATCGACAATCCTGCTCTTACCAGTGGTTTTGAACTTCTTAGTCTCCGAAAGGACATTTGATTTCTTTGTGTGTTCTACCGTCTGTTTATGGGGAGTGTTCTGACGAGTTATTTAATTTAGTGCCGGCATCAACGTTCCGCCATTGGACTACACGCCAATTTGAGAGATTCCATTTACATTATATTGACGATTGGTCATTCACGACTGTTCGATTTGCTCGTTGCTTCTTTGCGAACAGTCAAACAATAGAACAGAGTACTAAGTGTGAGTTTTTCTTTTCGCATTCGATCGTGAGCGCGTTTGGAGTTTACTAGGAATTTGTATGCGATTTGTACAGCGCCACCTAGTGGTAAACGTGAGAAACCAGTTTACCACTAGGTGGCGCTGTACAAATCACATACAAATTCCTAGTAAACTCCAAACGCGCTCACGATCGAATGCGAAAAGAAAAACTCACACTTAGCACTCAGCTTACATCAGACGGTTTTTTCAAGCAGCTTCGATATTGGAATTTTTAAGAAAAGAGTTTAATAAAATACTTATAAGCCGGCAATATTGCCGCATTGGCAATTAATTTTTGTGTTGCAAATGACCATTGGCAATGGTGACTACTTTCCATCAGGTGGCCTATTGCTCGTATGCCAGCAGATGCTTAAAGAGTTCAAAAATGTTTCAGGTGTAAGAGTTCAAAAATCTAAAGTTTGCAAAAATAACAGCAGGTATATTACTTTAAAAAAACTATATTTTCAAAATGATGATCTATTTATAAGTTTCGAATGGAATTCAACATAACATTTAAGCTCTTAAATGTTTTATTAGTTACAAAATCGATAGGTTTAAAAAGGTCTAAATGACTAAGACTGACGTATCCTGATAAAATCAGTCGGGTGCTATTCGAAGGTGGTGTCAAGAGTCTTCGAAACCGGCATGTATGTATGAAGAGCGTAATGAATGTGCAGGAAGCAAGGCAAGGAAACATAGGGCACTTAATTTTCCCTACCTAGCACGTAAGGGATTTGGCGTGAAGATATTGGAATGGTGGTGTGGACATCCATATGTATGTATCTCATACATATGGATGTCCACACCATATACATACATATGTATGAGATTTTTTTATCTGTGACTAATTGTGAGGTGATATAACTTAATTTTGTACGCTGAGTGGCTAAGCCATGGAGAATAGAGGTTAAGAGAACCAACCCTATGGATAGAAGTGTTCACAAAAAATTATCCAATAGTGTTGCGCGCATAAAATTTTTCGCAGCAGAATTTTAGAAAGATATCGACAAAAGCGCTTTTAAATACGTTTCCAGTAAACTGTTAAAACAGCGCTACAAACGCTATTAAATACTTATTCTCAGTACACTCACTCCGTCTACGACGCTATTTTCATATCGTAGTTTATCCTATGCCAGCGCCATTCTGATAGGTATTTTAAACTTTATTTTCATTAAACAGCTGGATACTTTTAAGATTTTCCCCCCTATATAGGTTGATTTTCCTTACTTCTATGCTCCATGGGCTAAGCACTGAAGCTTGAATAGCAAACAAAGAATACGTATTATCCATTAGTGACTACCCACAAAAAATAATCATATCTCAAACAATGTAATATATGGTACACTAAGCAAGTTTAAATGTATATCTTTCAATCATGTTCCTAAGAACAAAGCCATACTAAGTTTAATTATTTTATGTTGATTTAAGCTAAAATGGTTGCACTACATGCCAAGAAATTACCACAGAGCTGGCTTCTTTAATTTAGAAACAATAGCAAAGATTCTTAACGCTTTCTTGTTCATTACAGTATAAAGAGAAGCAATTAGCACGTAAAGAAAGTACTGTTAAGACAAAGGCGGGTTTCATTTCTGAGTTCTTACACAGTCGCTAACTCGATGTTTTAATGTTAATAATATAACAGATTCAACTCGATCTTTCAAATAATATAACATACTACACGACATTATCTTTTCTTTATAAAATTAATTAATTGGAACTACTGGCCGTTTTGATACACATAATAAATATTAAATTATAATATGGAACTATAAATATATTGGAATAGAAAAACCCTTTTCAACAAGTCTTTGCGATGTTTTGCTATAGGCTTTATCCAGATATATTATCATACTAATCGTAATAACATGGCTGTAACCCGGCCCCCTTACAAAGAATATATGATTTTGTTAGGCAGCGTGTTAGAAGGGAGCGTAGGTCAAACCTGACACTGCCATGTTGGGTAATCATTATATTGTAGAATTATACGAAAACTTGTTTGGGTTCAATACCACTCATATGTATTCCTAGTTTCTACAGTCATAACGTTTTTTACGTACGTATACGTCATTATTATTTTCCGCCTTGGTCATCAGGATAGCTGATAAACTTGCACACGTGGAATCCCTACTGTAAAAATAGCAAAGCATTATTTACATATTAATGTCTGCAGGCGACAGTTATAAGCAAATTTTTGATAGAAATGGTACCACATTATTGCAAGGTTGTTATTGGAATAGAAATATTTTACTTGAGTAAAATTAAGAGTAGAAACATCTTTCGTTCTGTGCCCCTATTCACTTAACAAAACTTCAATCAAATAGCAGTGTTTAGGTGGCCAAAACTACTTATTGTATTTACTCGTACATAATTTATTTGTAGATTGAACTGTAATTATAAATCGCAATTCACGTCATTCATTCGCAGGCTGAGCTGCGATTTAGCTCAGCCTGCGGATGAATGCAACAAGCAACAGAGTTTAGATACATAAACGCTTCAATTCGATTAAAGTTTTGTTACGACTAACGTAAGATTAAAGTAAGATTAGTAATATATAATTAAGTAAGATTAGTAAATTTTTTAAAAACACAACTACATAAATTAACAATTGGCATACAATGTACTGTCAAAAATATCAAGTTCATTAAGTAAGGACGGCATTGATATAAAATACCCAAGATACACAGTTCCGAACAAAACTGACATTCAAAACTGTCGCTAATTAAGTCAAAAAAGTTTATAGTTGTGGCACAAATGTGTTTTTTCATATTCAACCTTAAGCGCAAGATTTAAAAGTTGTTTTAAAAAAGCAATGTACACAAAGCAATAAAATTTTTGACTTAAGTTAATCAGTAGGACACGGTATCAGTGGAGTCGAATATACATATTTTTATGCATTGACTTAGGTAGTATTTTATGGGTTTGTAAATTTTACATAAAAAAATCTGACCGAAAATCTGTTTTTGCGTAGAACATTTATATATCAATAAAGCAAACAATGACCATTACAATAATTTATTTATATTTCAAACTGTTATTGGTTCTATTACACAGAACCTAAACATATCGGCAAACTCTGGGTGTATAGCCATGTAGTATTTGACGTTTGATATTAATATATTTAGTTTGCATAGTCTAATAGATTTAGAATATATTGAAATAGGAAATTTACTGCAATGTTGACTATGACTACGTTATTAAGTTCATAGATTCTTACATTTTTCTTCAGAATTATTATATTATGTATCGACAACATAGTAGGAAACGCATTAATTTCCTAGAACTAACTTTAGCTTTTCGTAGAATTCTTTTTTTGAATTAGATTTCACTTTTTCTGTCGGTTATTTTTTGCAGTATTATGTTAACGAACATTTATTTCGTTATATTATTTGCAGGCGTACGAGCGAATATTGCCCATAGACATTTGCAATACGAAAGGTTAGTTGTCGGCTTTAGAAAATTTTATTGACCCTCCTGTTAAAAATTCTAATATCAAGGCTGGTCGGAAAAACTGAGTGAGGTAAGCTGATCCAGAGTTTGTCTGTTTGTATAAAGAAGGTACAAGCAAATTAAACTGGATGTAATCTCTCACTACGGCGTAAGCCAAATTCGGCAAAAGAGTACGGCAAAAATAATGACTTACCTACGTATTTCTGTGTTTTCCAAAATACAACCTCTTAGGGGGTAAAATAGGGGATGAATGTTTTATATAATTTCACAAGTAAAACGCTTAGGGCTAAAAACTTAAAATTTCGCAAACGTATTCTTATGATGTAGGGATCCACTAATGAATGATTTTTCAAAATTCAATTCCGATGGGCATTAAATAGGGTATAAAATTTGTATGAAAATTTTTATTCCTTGGACATATTTGCATGAAATTTCGCACGAATTGACAAAAAATTAAAAAAGTGTTTTTTCGACATAACTTATCATTTTTCGACTTTCAACAATATTTAAATCAAAATTACACTGTTTTAATTAATTCGTTTTTTAAAATAACTTTCAGACTAATATACCGATATATTTTAAAATCTTATCACCTAGCTCCTCTGCTTAAAATACTGCGTCAAATACTGCAAATCGGATTAAAATCGGTTGTTTCGTTCGGGATTTATCAATAACGGAAACTTCTAAAAAAGCTTTTTTTACATGTTTTCGACATTTTCAACATAATAAAACAATTTAGAGCAAAAAATTGCGTTTAATGTTATTCGAAAGATCAAACTCGTTAATCATTTAGAAAAAATATACATCTTTTCAAATATTGAACAAAGTATCATTTAAAAAAAACTTTGAATTTTTGAACTTTTCGGACTCAAAAGTCTATGCTTAGGCATAGTTTTTTCTTTGAGCTAAAAATACCTCATTTTAGCGGGAAGTTTTAGGTGAACTTTAGGGTCAACCAGCTTACAGACTTTTTTAATATAGATACATTAGTTGGTTACATAGGTATGTTATATACATAGCAATCGTAGTAGATAGGTATATTTAGTTTGGAGTATAGTTTAGTACATATAATATTATTGCCAAAGGTAATTTTAGTTCAGATATTTCCTGTTAATTATAAATTTCTTTTATAATTATTAGGTTAGTTTGTTCGAGAGGTGTGTTACCAATAGGTATTTTTAAATTGAGATATAGTTAGTTATGATATTAGGTATAGAAAATTTAGAAGTTATAGGAAGTTCAGGTCGTAAGTTTTTTACTTAAATTTTAATAACATTAATGTCGTATATAAATAATTAAGATGGATATGTAAATATTATTTTTTTAAAGTACTAGCGGCCCACCCGCCCACCGAGATTTTTAATAAAATAAAGAAAGGTTAAATAAGTTCTAAAGTAAATATGCGCGAGCAAAGCCGCGGGTAACAGCTAGTATGCAAATAAAACAACTCGTATACATAAATAGTCACTTAAAATGTATACGAGACTAGCTACAGACCTATGCATAAGGATAAAAAAATTCTTTGTGCTATTCCAGGTCATCTTATATCCGAGTCCAAATCCAAATTGGTACAGCCATTTTTTACGTGAGTGATTATCAAACATCCAAACATACCAACTTTAACATTTATAATATGTATAGTATAAGATATCCGCAATCAAAAACAACATTTTATTAAAATTAAATTATTAAATTAAAAAAACATTCTTAACGCAACCTGTTCCTACCACTTAAGAAAGCTTTATCAACAACACGTGTAAACAGAACAAAATTCGATGCTACTTATGATTTCCTATTGTTATATTAAAAGTTTCGTAATATATCTCCAAGGTTTCATATTCCAAATAATTGTGATTCTTACGATGAATCACAATTATATATTGTTATTTTATATTCGTACAAGTAGAATAAAAAGAATCACCTAACTTGGTCCTCAAAATAAGTAATCAATATAATCAAACATTTTAAAATCATCAAATTGATGTCCTCTTCTCTTTTGGCAGTTGGTTAACAACTATAAAAGGTATTCAAAATTATTAATGAAAAAAAAATTATCTTCTTAATAAAAAAATTAACTTATTAATGAAAAAGAATCGACTCCACTAATAATAACAGGATCAATTTGTATTATTCGACTAAATTAAAAGGAGGTTGTAACGCATTGTCCTTTTACTGAAAAAGTGACCACTGAAATTTTGTCGTATTATATTTGGAGCGTCGAGTAAATTTTTAAGACAAATAAAATAAAAAACATACATTGCACCTTATATTTAGTCACATAAACAACAAAAATATATTGAAAAACTCTTATCCTTACCGAAAATACAATATCTTATATTTTTCTAACGTTCATGATGTTGTATTTTACAATTTATCAGAGAATAATTCTGTATTTTTGACGTGCGGGCAATGACGTGAGTGACGGGATTCTATTTGAAGTGAGTACACAATTTTAAATTGTGCACTCATTCTTAGAGGACGTTTTTGAGACACTGATTGTGTATCTTGGGTTTTTATATATCAATGAAGGACGGCTTCAAAGCTATAAATTTAATCAATACCAACAACTTTCCTGAGAGAACAAAGCTGTCTCGACGTAGTAAAGCACTCACATGAATACATAAGTAGGTTCAGCCCCCAGTATCCATAATTTAAGATTCTTCGTAGAGATAAGAACTATGTAAAATTTCATTGCACACACTGCAATCATAATCGCAATACATGCTATTGTAATACAACATGGCAGAGTATAGTGGCTTACCACCGTCACTGCAAGCCACTTTAGTAATATGGTAAGCTATGTCGCGAAAGCGAGTAATTATCTGTTAAATTTATTTGACATCTTGAATGACAACTGTCTGAAAGCGAATATATGTCAATTTCATTTGACATCTCAGATGACAAGTAAGTAATTTAGAATAGACAGCGGCAGAGCAATACCATTCCGAGACCAGACAGCACCGAGGTAACAGCGCAATTTGGTAAGTGACTTTAATTTGTACCAGTATTGATATCAGATCTAACCATATCAATAAAATACCACACGAATCAGTCGGTCACGTGAAACAGTTATCAGAATCAGTTAACCAGACCAGGTGATCATATCAGGTGATCAGATCAGTAGATCAGCAGTTCAGTTCAGTTCAGTTCAGATCAGAATAAGCAGATCAGTCAGAACAGTCCAGAATACCAGACCGGGGTATTACAGTATGAATCAGTATCAGTTGAGCGAGGCTCGGGGTGGCTATATGGGAGGTTGGAGGCCACTGTGGGGATAGTTCCCACGATCAGATCAGTTTGTGGTATTATCAGATCAGTATATGGGATCAGATCTCTGATCATAATCAGACAATATGGTTAGATTGATATCAATTATCAGTCATTTATTGTGCATGTAAAACATTATACATATAAATCAAGTATCCAGGCAATCTATCAAACATTCGCCATACTGTAGGGTTTTAGCATAGCTGGCAAAAGCTATGAAAATAATCAAAAAGGCCGAGTTCTCCAGAAGCTACAAAGTACTCCTGCCCGCTTAGGATAAATAGCGCGATAACATTTTGTCTATTCTTTTCCCATCACTGAGAACATTGTCTCTACTTGATACAGTGCTGGACATGTCATTCGACATAATACTTCAAAAGTAGAGATAATAATCATTTTTTATTTGTCAGTAGTCGTTTTGTCTACCGTCACTAACATACAACAACTATAAATATGTCAAATTTGACTTCGTTAAGACATATTTTTTAAAGACGAAATCAATGTAATTGCAACATTTCATGGAGTCATAAGTCTCTCTAGCGATGTCACTTAAAGGAAAAAAGTAGGATAAAAAATAGAAGAAATGTACCACTGGTCTAGGGTATATAAAGAAGACCCCAACGGCAAAATTATCTACGAACATCTATCACGTCTTCCACCACTTCAGTAACAAAAACGAAGGCACATGGTAAACGTACCTAACGCTCGTTTCTGTTATTAATATTTTATATTAGATAGCAAATAAGTACGTGGCTCTCCAGGTGGCAAGTAAAACACCGCCTATACACGCCAAAGATGTTAATAGTGCGTTGCTATCCGTGTGGCGGATTGGCAATGCCACATGCATAAGTCTGCCGGCTACCTTAACCTCCAAACCACCGCCCCGCTGGTCGAGTGGTTAGCGACCCTGACTACGCAATCGACGGGGCTCGGGTTCGATCCCCGACGGAGACAAGCATTTGTGTGATGAGCATAAATGTTTGTATTTCCGAGTTTGGGTGTTTATTAAATATATTCTAGTATTTATACATGTATTTCTATGTATTTGTATCGTTGACTAACACCCATAACACAAGCAAATAATGAGCTTACTTTGGGGTTAGATCAGTAAGTGTAATTTATCTCGTGAATATTTATGAATATTTATTTATAAAACCAGAACACTATTAAAACAAGCATTGACGCTATTGCGGCATTGGGTTAAGCGGTGGCACCAGACTCGGGCAAGGTAGTGCAGAACTCTACCACCTAGTAGCATAAATTGCGTCCATGGGTACAAGCGGTCCGCACCGTATTTATAGACACACGCCGCCCTGTCTGTGCGCCTGGTGTTACGATGCCTAAGATTTTCCATTTTGCCACCACATTATATAAAACTGATCTATTTTGTACAATATACAAACCTTTTTAACCTATTTATGCTAGCAGCAGAGCTTTATTGTTTTTATATCATAAAATAGCAACAAGCAGATGGCTCTCCTGATGAAAAGAGAAACCATCGCCTAAGGACACCAAAGATGTTAATAGTGCGCTCCTATTCGTATGGAGGGATGGCAATGCCACATGCATTAGTCGTGGCTACGACCTAGCCACGATGGTAGTGACACGTATAGCCAATCGATTGCCTTTTACTACCTGCCTGGCAGAACGGCAGTTGGTCTTTTCTTCAAAGGTGCACGGACCTACACGGGGGAATTTACAAGAACTCATACTAATATTATAAATGCTAAAGTAACTCTATCTGTCGGTCTATATATCTGGTATGTCTGTCTCCTCTTCATGCTTAAACCATCGAACTGATTTGAATGAAACTTGATGCAAAGATAGTTTGAGACTCGAGAAAGGACATAGGACGTTTTTATCTAGGAAATCTCACGGATACGGGAACTGTTCGGATAAAAGCCAGGGACTTTTATTTTAGAAAAATTTTCACGCGGACGAAGTCGCGGGCACATGTATTTATTGTATAAAACTTACTATGATAGTTACGTGCCTAATTCTCGCTTATCTATACATATAATAAAATCGTAGGAAAGTCAAAACTGTACATTGAATTATTTTTTTAAAAGAATACTTGGGGCGTGTTTCTACAATCGATATCGAAGCCAAAAATATAGTTTTTAGAATTTTTGTCTGTTTGTCTGTTTTTCTGTATGTATGTCCGGGGTAAACTTAAAAAGTACTGCATGGATTTACTTCAAATTTTGTATGAATATTACTAATAGGTCGGGTCATCATATAAGCTACATATTATCACGCTATCACATACGGGGGAGGGGCAGTGCGGAGTAAACGAACTCCGCGCGGACGAAGTCGCTGGCAACAGCTAGTATACTATAAACATTACATTAGTTATTAGAAACGAATCATCTACATTATACATAAGCTTACACAAATAAATTTTTGGTATACGTTAGTAATAGAAAATGTATTATCAAAAATGAAATGAAATCAAAATATCTTTATTTCCATATCGTTGTTTAACATAGCTTGCTATGCAAGTGTTAGAATCGACCTACTAAGTATTTTACAAAATACTTGTGTCAGGTGATTCTGCTCTTCCATAGCTAATTTTGACATTCATATATTATGTTATTACTAGCAAAAAGCAGAGCTTTGTAAGGGCTCGCAAAGTTATACTATCTAGTAATATTGTTAGAAAAATATTTTTATGAGAATTACATCTTTTAATGTATAGACTTTATTTATAATAATAAAGTCTATAATCTTTTAATGTATAGAAAAATAAATAATAAAGTATTGCATCTCTCGCATTGTATATCTGTTTTGTTAATCTTTCACCTACCATTCTTTCTACATGTCCGAACCAACGGAGCATGCCCTTTCTCATATTTATACCAACACTTTTTTTCAAGCATAACTTCTCTCTCACTTCAACATTACGAACCCGGTCCGCGAGAGTTACGCGACATATTTTTCATAGCTATTTGTTTCATCGACTGCGTTGTTTATACTTTCATGCCCTTCTAACATACCCAACTCTCACTTTCACACAATATCGTTGGGATAGGCACATGATTATGCAGGGCAAGACGGGCGGGGACCCTGACTTAAAACTGAGCTTTTAAGTAATCTCTCTAACGCTCTATTCACTCTGTTTCCCGCATACATCCCTGCTCTAGACCTAAAACCCCCTTGTGCCTAACACAACATTCCTTCGGACTTCCCTTGCATTCTCCTTTCCATGTTTTACTATACACCTTCGATGCTAAGCTGATGAAACTGATGGCCCTATAGCTATTTCAGTCTAAACGTGAACCCTTGCCTTTATGCAAGGGCCCGATGACCGCGCGCCGCCAGTCAAATACAAAGAAAAGTATTTTGTGAAGAAGTCTCTTAATAAGTTCAAAAATCATTAATAAAAAATCTTTAAACCGGATGATCCTGCAAGCCATCCCTGAAACCGTGTTTAAAATGATACTGTTTTAAATTTTAAAACTTTCGAATTTGATTATTGATTTTGATCTTTCACCGCAAACCGTTTTTCGATCAGCCAGACCGTTTAAAATTTGTGAGAGATTTAATCACGTGCGCACATACAGATATATACTGACGTCATTGAAAAAAATATAATCACGTTTCAAGAATCTCAAACCATGGAGATCTGATGAAATCTCGATTTTTGAAAATCGCGGTTAATAATTATAATGTCCTGAGTAAAGTTTTAAAATCTTTTAAAAATATTTTTAAACATGTTATTTAAAATTGCTCTAATAATACTATACAAATATGAGACAATTTAAACGCAGAAATCTTGCAAACAGTTGATTTCCCACTTCCAGTATCTCCCGTACTCTGCATCAGATCTTCGTCAAATTAAAATTAAATAACTTGAGAAGTATCTAGGTACTCACTGAAACAAAAAAATCCTTATCGGTTCAGGCGTCTTCGAATAATCAGTGAACATACTTAAAAAAAGATTCCGACCAAATAGGAACCTCCTCCTTTTTGGGTAGTCTGAAAATAGCGAGTAGCAAAAAATGCTTAGGTACCTAATTGCTGGAAAAGTTGAAACCGTTTTTTTTAAATTTATTTTTTCACGGGACAAATTACACTTACTGATCTAACCAGGAAGTAAGCAAATTATTTGCTTGTGCTATGGGCGTTAGTCAACTATACTAATACATAGAAGTAAATATATAAATACAAGAATATCTAACCCGAGCCCCGTCGATTGTGTAGTCAGGGTTGCTAACCACTCGACCAACCGGGCGGTCAAGAGTGGAGTTGGTACTACAGAAGAGCAGCGCAAGGTAAAAATTGTCTCCAGATTGCATAATTATAAATCACAACTCACAAAACATCAAGATGGCAAGATTTAAATTTTAACATAATCTGTATTATTAATTACAATTTGCTTACTTATTTTTTGTATCACTAATCTGGAAAAAGTGATGACTCAAAATTTGGAGGCGCCTACCCTCAATCGATTTTAACTCATTAGTTTTATAATAGATATCGTTATTAGTAATAAGATTTTAATACAAATTGTATCATCTATTTTTTTAAGGTCTGTAAAATGGTATTTTTATAGTAGATAACATATCTAGACATGAATTTAAACCGATAATTTTTCAGTAAAATGTACCACAAAAGTGCATAGAAAGTGGCCTAGTGTAGGGCTCGCTTCGCTCGCCCTAATTATATTTAATATTATTACTAGATTTTTATTATTATAATATTAGATTAAATGGTACAACAATATAACAGGTAAATAATTTATAAACAAACATTTTTAATTTTTGTACAACATTTTTTTTTATATCATAAGATAGCAAACAAGCAGATGGGTCTCCTGATGGAAAGACTCAACCATCGCCTATAGACACCAAAGATGTTAATGGTGCGTTGCTATCTTGTGGCGAGGTCTAATGCCACATGCATAAGTTTACCGGCTACCTTACCCTCCAAACCGGAACACGACAGCGACTAGCACTGACGCTATTGCGGCAGCAATAGATAAGGTGGTGGTACCAGACCTGGGCGAGCCAATGTAGAACTCTACCACCTAGTAGCTACGATGGTAGTGACTCGATAGCCAATCGGTCGCCTTTGGTCCCGGCCTCCTTTGAAGAATAGGCCAACTGCCGTTCTGCCAGGCAGGTCGTAAAAGGCGACCGATTGGCTATCGAGTCACTGCATGCATGTGGCATTAGACCTCGCCACAAGATAGCAACGCACCATTAACATCTTTGGTGTCTAAAGGCGATGGATAACTCTTTCCATCGGGAGACCCATCTGCTTGTTTGCTATCTTATGATATAAAAAAAACATGCAAACTACGGGTCTAGACAAGTGGCATAAACGCTAGGAGAATAGAAAGATAAATGTACGGACTTGACGTAAGCGTTCGATTATGCTTATGTCAAATCCATACATTTATCTTTCTATTCTCCGAGCGTTTATGCCACTTGGCTAGACCCGCTGATGTGTGTATGTATCGATGCAAATGTACGTATTTGTTGGAGCATTCATGTGCTTGTGTATGTGTGTGTGTAAGTTTGTGTGTGTGTGTGTGTGTGTGTGTTTTGTTAATCTATATATATATATATATAAAAGGCAAAAGTGACTGACTGAGGTATCAACGCACAGACCCTTAGGTCTAGAAATTTGAAATTTCGCACACGTATTTTTCTTATGATGTAGGCATCCACTAAGGAAGGATTTTTCAAAATTTAACCACGAAGGGGGTGAAATAGGGGATAAAAGTTTCTATGAAACTTTTTATTCCCTAGACATATTCGCATGAAATTTCGTATGAATTGAGGTAAAAATAAATAATGAATTATGTGTTTAAGCGTTTTTCAAAATTCGAATTCTAAGAGGGTAAAATAGGGGATGAAAGTTTTTTATAACCGCACAAACCATTGCCAACCATTAATGCCAAAACATTTGAAATTTTGCACACGTATGTGTCTTATGACGTAAGAATCTACTAAGAAAGCATCACTAAGAATTCAACCCTCAAAGGGGTGAAATAGGCGAAAAAAGTTTTAAACATTTTATTCCTAAGACACATTTGCGTGAAATTTCGTATAAATTGAGTATGACAAAAATAATGAGTTATGTATTTCAGCAGCTTTCAAAATCGAGTGGGATTAAGGGTAAAAATAGGGCATGAAAATTTTATATAAATGTATAGGCCAAACCCCTAGGGCTAGAAACTTGAAATTTATGACGTAAGCATCCACTAAGGAATGATTTTTCAAAATTCAAAGTCCAAAGGGATCAAATAGAGAAAAAAATATTTGTATAAAACTTTTTATTCCTTGGACGTATTTGCATATTTTATATGAGTTGAGTACAGCAACAATAATGAGTTTTGTATTTAGGCGTTTTTCAAAATTCAACGCCTAAGAGGATAAAATAAAAAAAATAATAGGGTATACGTAGGTCACACTATAAGTTTTGCGTAACTTGAAAAAACAACATGTTATAACGAAAATATTATGTTTATTGCTTTTCAAAATAATCTCCTTTACATTTTAAACATTTTTTCATGCGATCGAATCATTTTTTAAAACGGGAGGACCATAGATCTGAAGGTATGTTATCTACGTGCTGATTGAACGCTATCACTGCCTCTTCGGAGTTGGTAAAAGTAAAACCTCTCATCAAATCTTTGATTTTGGAGAAAATACAGAAATCACAGATTTACTTACTTTTTCGGAAGCTAAAAATAACTTTGTTTTGTTGGCCGTGTGTGAAGAAACGTTATCATGGTGTAGGAGAATGCGGCTTTTGGGTCGTCTTTTGCGAACTTTTTCTAACACCCTGGGTAAACGAACGGTAGAATACCACTCGGCATTAACATTCTTTTGTCCTTCAAGTAGAATTGTACAGATGGGACCCGTAGCTGAGAAAAAAAACGCGATCATTTTTTTACCAACGTTTCTCGCCGGCTCACTTTTGTTGGCCTGTTCTCATTTTCAAACATCCATTCACAAGATTGCTGTTATTTTTCGGGTTCAATATACATAACGGGGTCATAAACAGCATTAGAATGTCCGTGGTCGTAATTCAGTAGCATCTGTGAGCACCATCCCACGCGAGCCCGCTCCTGCTCCGCTGTCAGTTCATGAGGGATCCAACGACAACAAAGTTTCCGAACTTTCAATTCTTAGTGTAAAATTTTCTGAATTTGGCTCATACTAATTCCCAATAGTCCTCAAATTGTCTCATAGGTAATCTGGGGGTTTCCTTTAATTAACCGCATAACAGTAGCCACATTATTTTCGTTGATGGCAGTTGAAGGCCGCCCTTCAAGAAATTCGTCATGTAAAGAAACTCGACGTCTCTCAAATTCAGCAAACCATCGCCTCACGGTGCTCAAACAAGGTGCTTCTCTCACAAAAGCATTTTGAAAACAAGCGGCACAGTCTTGCGGAGAAAAAGAACTTTTAAAATCATAAAAAATTATCGCTCTAAAATCTTATCAACTTAATTCCATTTTTGTTGCGTACGTAGAACTTTGGTGTGTGCTAAAAACAATTGACAAATCATTTCACACACACACACACACACACACACACACACACACAAACCAAACCCTTAGGTAAAGAAACTTAAAATTTCGCACACATATTCCTTCTATGACGTACGCACCTACTCAGGAAGGACTATTCAAAATTCAACCCTCAAGGGGGTGGTAATAGTGGATGAAATTTCTTTGAAACTTTATATTCCTTGGACATACTTGCATAAAATTTCGTATGCATTGAGTACGACAAAAATAATGAGTTATGTATTTTCGTGTTGTCAAAATTCAACCTCTTAGGGGATGAAATAGGGGATTTGAACTCACAGTCCAAATCCTTAGGACTAGAATCTTGCAATGTCGCAAACGTATTCCTCTAATGACGTTGGGATTCACTAAGGAAGGATTTTAAATGTTCAACTCCGATGGGGATGAAATACGGTATAAAATTTTATATATTTTTTTATTCCTTGAACATATTTGCATGAAATTTCATATGAATTGAGCACAGCAACAATAATGAGTTATGTATTTCAGCGTTTTTCCAAATTCAACGCCTAAGAGGTTAAAATAAAAATATAATAGGGTATATAAACGCACAGGCAAAACCCAGGTCGAGAAACTTAAAATTTAAACGTATAAACTATAAGTTGTTATAAGTTATAACGTCTAGCGTCTACGAGTAATAATCGAAACGTGCTAATTTCGATTATTGCTCGTTAGATCGCGTAGTTCGTATCTTTGTATCATAGTCTTCTAGCTACACGTTAAAATATAGTCTATAACATAGCGCGCTAGAAAAATATAGTTTATAGTTCATAGCATGCTATCATAAAATAGTTTATTTGAACAATATTAATCCCCTTCTAGTCTATTCGTAATTTCATAACATCAATGTTTTTCATGCCTGTTTTGTTTGACAGAAGAAGCTCACCGGAAACTTGTACATCTTGTACAAGTTCTATCTCAGTCCTAAAAAAACGGTATTTTTAAAGTATGTAATGTCTGGAGGTGATACTTATTTATAATTTTGTTCTATGGTCACAACATTTTTCGAAGCCTACAATAATTATCAATATAGTAGGGGAGCCCACGATGCTAAATGGGTAGTTACTCGAGCGTCGTTGGAACCTATTGGATTTTGTAGATTAAATTATAGGAAAAATAAAAGGTTATATAAATTTTTCATTTTAATGGTGGGGAAAAAACTACAGATAAAAAAAATGTTTAAAAAAATCTGTGCCATAGTAACACTAAATCGCGTCAGATTAAGATATGGCGGATTAATTTCCACCTAAAATTTAGAAAATCTGCTGATTCAAGCGTAGCGTAAGGGAGTGAGAGGGTCACAAAATTGCAGAGAAAACGTTGTGTTGACATTCTCGAGCGCGTCTGAATTCTCTTCTATTATATAGGAAATGATGTAAGAATAACGAAAGAAATATAATCTGACAATTTCCACAAGCCAAAGTTATCTTAATTTTGTTTTTTTTTTCTGCCATAGTTACCCCCCTCTACAGAAAGGGCTTATATTTGGTGGAGAGCCTTAACAGTATGGCAGGTACCCCCTCCTATGTTAATCTGACGCGCTCGAGTAGATACCAAAATCCCCTCTTGGGCTCCCCTACTAATACTCAAACAACTCTCCAATTACTTAAAATAGAAACTTATCAAATTATCTGAAACTTTTATCAAATGTTCGTAATTAATTACTTATTGATTTTATAGGTTTATTACCTATATATACCAAAATTATTTTGGTATATATAGGTAATAGAGTTTCGATTTTAACATTTTGATAGAAAACATTTTAAATTAAAACAATAGCGCAGCACGTCCATGAATAAATCAAGCGATTAGGCTAAGCCATCTCACTCGCATCCAACGAACTCTCCTGAAAATTTTACGGGAGTCACGATGTCAGTCATGCATTGCGCTAGTAATTTATAGCTTACGAGATTGCTCTACGACTGAGTATTGCGAATATAAACCATGTGTTTCTAGTAGGTTTAAACCGTTTGAGTTCTAACGTAACAAATATAAAATTATTCTTACTTTTAGAATTGAAAGAGAGAATTGAAAATTTAATAAAGTCGAAAAGTTCTTGATTTTATTTAAATTTTAGAAATTTGAATTTTAATCAGCGACATTTTGAGATACTAGAAAGCTGTTCAGGCTATTTTTACAGTGGCGTCAGATTGTCTGTATGTAGGTGTGCTGGAAAAAAGAGCAATAAAGATATGTCAAATTTAGCTCAAATTCTCAATCAAAGCAAAATAAAGGACTAAATGAAAACCAAGTGTACGAGGAAAAGTTTTTCTGTTGCAAAATATAAAAACGTGAAAAGAATTTCAACTGTGTTGAGTGAAGTATAAAAAGTGAAGCAAGCCATAAAACGAATGCAAGTGCAGTAAGCAAGTGCATTAAGGTGAATAAATCGTAAATGAAAAATTTTACAAGTTAAATATAGATCACTTAAAGATAAAATCTAAAAGTGACATAAATCAACTTTTTATATCATTGGCTCCGAAGCTAAAACTAACGCTATCTATCAGTAATTTTCAACACTGATTATCCAATATAATACTTGGATCTGTCAATACAGTCAATACATTTTACTTCAGATTTTTTTTTAAAACATTTATATTTAAATACCAATTGATTTCATAAGACATCATTTTAGAGTTCAAAATACTTTGTTGAATGCCATAAGAAAGATCCAAAATGTTAATCGTGTTCAGAATATTCTATAATTAAAATTTTGTAATTTTTAACGAACTAGGTTTTTGAACTCTTTGTGCTAAAAATCTACACTTCGGTAATTTTTACTCCTTTGAGCTTAAATTCCTCAATTTAACGGAAAGCTTTAGGGATGATCTGCGGGGTCAACCGGTTTCCAGGCTGTCTGTCTATGTCCATTTGTTTGTTCCTGGTAATTTCCAAAAAGGCTTAACCGATTTTAATGAAGCTGTCTCTGATATATCTGATTATATAAGGAGTAAAATAGGATACTATTATTTTAGAAAAATATTTGGCTTTCCGTAAAAAAAAACTTAGATCTTAGTCCACGCGGACGAAGTCGCAGGCACTGCTAGTACTTTTTAGCTTCAGGTGAACAAGGTCAGTAGGGCTTCAAAAGAAACCGGGTAGGATTAATATTGTTCTTTCTCTAAAATTTAGTTAATATTATGTAACAGCCGGCAAACAACTTGTGGTACCTACTCATGAAACTGTTGTTTAACTATATATTTGAACCAATTAGTTACCCAGCGGCTACATACCTATTATATCGGCCTACGGCGAAGTATCGGCGCTAGCATGACATCATAAACTACATCGTAGATTGGGAGCTGGTAACGAATTTTGGGAAGGTCCTTTTGGCAGATTGGAATTGCGAACATATATAATTTCGTGAAATGGCGATACCGGTTCGTCAAATGGCCTACGAGTCTGGCAGATCGTTCGCGATTATTTCACTACTGCGCAGTATACAACATTTGTAAAAAAAGCAAAAAAGATATTTTTGGAAATTTGATTTTATTTCATCTTTTAATTAGGTTTTTTAGAATTCGAAAAAAAGGCAGACATTTCTGTCAGTTTTAAAGTACTTCCTAACACTTTCAAACACATTTTACGAAAGTTACCAATAAATTAATTTTATATTTAATTATTTATTTAACATTTAAATTGCATACAACAAAATTTATAATAAATAAATAAATATTCATGTTAGTCAGGGCTCTTTTGATGAATAGGCCAACTGCTTAACTGCTGTTCTGCCAGGCAGGTCGTAAAATGCGACTGATTGGCTATACGTGTCATTGTAATTACTAGAAGACACAGTTCCGCAACGTCTCGTTCGGGTATTTGGTACCGCCGCCATACCTGTTATTTTTTTTATATCATAAGATAGCAAACAAGCAGATGGGTCTCCTGGTGGGAAGAGTCAACCATCGCCTATAGACACCAAAGACGTTCATGATGCGTTGCTATCTTGTGCCGAGGTCTAATTCCACATGCATAAGTTTACCGGCTACCTTACCCTCCACATCAGAACACGACAGTGACAAGCACTGACGCTGTTGTGGCAGGAATAGGTAAGGCGGTGATACCAGACCCGGGCGAGACAATGCAGAACTCTACCACCTAGTAGCCACGATGGTAGTGACTTCCTTCGCAATAGCGATAATGCTTACCATTGTCGTGTTCTGGTTTCGAAAATAAGGTATCCGGTAAACTTACGCTTGTGGCATTGCCATCTCGCTACATGGATATCAACGTACCATTAATGTCTTTGCTATCCAATAATATAAAAATATGACAAAAGAAAAGCTTGCAGGTTTTTCACCATGAGATAGCAAACAAGCAAATGGATTTCCTGATGGAGAGAGAAACCATCGCCTATAGACACTAATGATGTCAATGGTGCGTTGCTATGCGTGTGGCTGGATGGCAATGCCAAATGCATAAGTCTATCGGCTACCTTATTCTCCAAACTGGAATACGACAATGGCAAGCATTTGCTATTGCGGCAGGTTTAGGTAAGGTGGTGGTACCAAACATCCGGGCGAGAGATTGCCGAAATCCACCGCCTAGTAGTCACGATGATAGTAACACATATAGCCAATCGGTTACCTTTTACGACCTGCTTAGCAGAACAGTAGTTGTTCTATTCTTTAGAAGGAGCCCGGGTCAACACGGGGGTAATTTATTCATTTGTTATATATTTTGTTGTGTACAATAAAATGTTAAATAAATAAATAAATATAACATAAATTTATTGATCACTTTCGTAAAATGTATTTGAAGGTGTCTGAGAGTACTTTAAAACCGACAAATATGTCTGGCATATTTTTTTTCGAATTCTAATAAACCTAATTAAAAGATAAAATAAAAATCAAGTTGCCTAAAATAACTTTTTTGGGATTATTTTTTTTTGCAAAATATGTTGTATACTGCGCAATAGTGAAATAACCGCGAACGCTCCGCCAGACTCGCAGGCTCGGTATCGCCATTTGACGAAATTATATATTTTCGCAATTCCAATCTGCCAAAGGGACCTTCCCAAAATTCGTCGCCAGTTGTTGGACCATTGCGACAAGTATTTTAAACGTCATAATTACATCACAATATCACTACTCATCGAACCGCGGCCCACGGGTTATATTTATGCGATCAGAGTGCTAAGTGTGAGTTTTTCTTTTCGCATTCGATCGTGAGGCGTTTGGAGTTTACTTTTTTTTTTCGGAATGTCTCAATTACTGTTAGCCTTATGGGCTGTTACAGCTTCACCGGTCGCGGGAGCGAGCAGAGTGCTCAGCCAGAATTTAAAGGTGTAAGGCTGTACGCCCTCCACCCTAAGAGTGTCTCCTGTGCGACCGAACCTCGGCTTAGGGTGGGGTCGTGATAGGAGTTTACTAGGAATTTGTATGTGATTTGTACAGCACCACCTAGTGGTAAACGTGAGAAACCAGTTTACCACTAGGTGGCGCTGTACAAATCACATACAAATTCCTAGTAAACTCGAAACGCGCTCACGATCGAATGCGAACAGAAAAACTCACACTTAGCACTCAGAATGCTCTGCAGCAAAAACTATTATAATGCAGCAGCTGCACTTTGCAGCTTGTTATAAATACGAAAGTTTGGATGGATGTTTATTACTCAATCACGAAATAATTTCTGATCGGATGTAAATAAAATTCGGCACACAGGTAGATGATGATCTGGAATAGCATTAAGCTTTTTTTTTATCCCGGTAAACCGAGTTCCTACGTGATTCATCAAATTTTTTTATAACGCGGAGAGCTGCGGGCTGCAGTTAGTATGTTATGCGAAAGTGTGTTTGTTTGTTTGTCTTTCTTTTAGTTAAGTTAAACTTGTTACCATGCTGTAAAAAAACTAAAATACTTCTGCTGGTAGATACCACAGAATTTTTCCTTGTCACTAAAGGCATCGAACTTTCTGCGATTTCAAATTTTTGTGCCGACGTCAGTACACTCAAGAGAAATCGAAATCCACTAAACCCAAGCCAAGTAAAACAGTTGAGAATGAGATCGAAATCCTAAAAACAGTCCAAAGTCACGAAAAAACCACGAAAAACAGCCGAAAACACAGAAACCACATTCTCGCAACAAAGAAGGAAACGGAATGAGTAAATTTTACTTTCACTTTTTAGACCTTCATTTAAAGTGTCATCAAAATTGTAAATTGTGCAAACTTCGTTAATCTTGCGTTGCGTCATTTTTACTGTTATCGTA
The DNA here is from genome assembly GCA_036924255.1 of Apodemia mormo. Lineage (NCBI taxonomy): Eukaryota > Metazoa > Arthropoda > Insecta > Lepidoptera > Riodinidae > Apodemia > Apodemia mormo. The sequence goes on along the minus strand of JAUPFN010000007.1, from coordinate 16,242,416 downwards.
AGTGGCATTGTTACTGCTAGCAAAATGGTGGATTTGTATATAATTCTAAATAATTAAATTATTTATTTAACATTATAAGACAGATGAATTTATTTAGAAGAAAAATTTAATAAAACAATAATCACTTTTTTCTAGAAAATAAAGACACGTAATCAATAATCGGTTTTCATTTATTACTAAAATTGTTTAGAAAAATAACTATAAAAGCTAGGAATCTTCGCAGGATGGGAGGAGTATCATTAGATACATACATCCTAAATAATTTAATTAATTTTATAATATTATGGGACAAGTGAATTTAAATATAACTATTAACAAAAAACAATATTTACGTATTTTTGCGTTAAAAGATCATCGAATTATTGTAGTATACAATGATTAAATAACCTGCCTTTAATAAAAATAAGATTTTATTTTATTAACAGCAGGTTACTTTACTATTACAAAATTATTTAGATTTAAGAGCAAGGATTTAAAACATTATCAGATAACAGAACTTATTTAACGATACTTAACGTTATTACTATAGCGATACTTCAGTTACAAAATTATTTTTAAACACTATAATATGTATCGCTACTCATATAATAGAATGAAATTGTTAACGCTAAATAATGTTATGATACCGATACTGTTTTGTGATTGGTTCACCGCGTTTCATGCTGTTTCGTGATTGGTGCGTCTAGCTCTAGAACTAGAAGGCAACTAACTAGCTCTAGAAGGCAACGTCATAATACCATATAACATAATGTTAATTCGTAGTATATAAACAGAGTGTAATGAATAACGTTATTAAATAGTAACAAATTCTGTATCATTTTTGGTTAATTTTATAAGTGAAAATAACGTTTTGTCATGCTACAAGCAATAACGTTACCACAAAATACCTATATTATTAATCTCTTAAACAAGGATTATATATTTAAATCCTTGTTTAAGAGATTGAAAAACTATATTATTACTTTAAAAGTGTTAATCTTTGAAAAATATCTCTATAATCTATAATCTTTTAAATTCTACAAGTCAGTATTTAACATTTAGACAGTTTGTATATTTTTCTATATATTATTATAACCTTTTTGTCGTAGTTTAGGAATATTTATCTTTGATAAGAATCATTCAATTAGTCATTCAAATTCGTTCATTAATGCACGTGTCTATCAATTTCATAGACAATCGGATATTCGACATGTCAAGTTCACATGGTATTTTTCAACTGTGGAAATAAATTTTGTATTCTAATAAGTTTTCGTAAATTAAATATGATAAAATAATATATTAGAAACAGTTTTTAGTGCCAAACAAACCGTTTACAATGAATGAATACGATAATCTAATCATATTTAATTCAATGTATATGATTGATGTGAAACTTTGGTGTTTTTACAACAAGTGGACTTTGTTTACCTATAAAGACACGGAAAAAGAAATAGACTGTATATAAAGCTAGCATAGTAATTGCGTTTTTTTGTGACTGGATTAACCAAATCGATAGCAAACAAAATTTTGCTAATTTACGCTTGCTACCTAGATATAGCTAAATATTTTTAAAAATGTCTAAAAACTTTTCATTTTCAATTATTTCAATTTTGATCTTTTGATCATTAAGTCGTTCTTATTGCGGCACGAATATCCAATTAAACCTTAAAGGTAGTCGTAAATTTAGAAAGGCAAACCTGCGGGACCTCTCGATTCCCCTTTCATTAAATCGATTACAGCGTCTGTTTGTACCTTTTATAGAGGTGAGGACTTTGATCGTAAAATTGCTTTAAAAACAACAAATTAACCCCTTTCAACATATTTAGGGTTGCGTTTATTGATTGTCAGTAGATAATATTTGTTTAACAAAACTTTATAGTTTTTACACACACGCCATACTACCTACTAAGAGTAGGTATGAATCAAAGCTGTTATGTCTGTTAGTATAGCCACAATGTAAAAAAGTATTATATAGACTATGGTATATCAATGTTTTATGTATTGCGTAGTCGTCTCACATCCTTGGAGTAGGATGGGGGAAATGGCTTCGGGGCTGGTGGCCCCCTTGCCATGGGCTCAGGCGCTGGCCGTGAACACAGCCAGGTCATTGGAGTTGGAATTATTCCAAGTAGTTTTGGTTTGTGAAATGTTGGTGATCCAGAAGTTTTGAGGGCTGAGATTTTCATATAAGTACGTCAGATATTGTATCTGTTCTCGGCATCCTATCAGTTTTGAAGAGAATATTTCTATCATGGTAATTGGTAAAATACTCTCTACGCCGATTAAGTTTTTTCACCTTCTTTTGATCAAGCGGTGTAGATCTGTTGATGATTTTGTTTTGAACAATTTGATTTCAACTTAAATCTTTATCTACGTGACTTTCGGTTGTACATGATTGTGCACGTTATATGTTGAAATTACTGCTGATGTAAAATCCTAATAAACCAAGCGGGACCACCGAAAACTGATGGTCATCAAATATAAGCAAAAAATATAGTTGTGTAATTTCTGTATTAGTCTTTGCTTCTAAATAACAACGAACAGAAAAATATTCGATATGACGACATCGAGAATTTTAATACTAGCTGAGGATGTCAGGAGATCATTCAGTTCAATCCAAACGAGGGAACATGATAAAAGGTTACTCTCTAGCGGTACAAGAAAAATCTGAGACTTACTAGGGTTAAATGGGACTTTGTTTGATTCAACTCTGAGACTTTGATAAGCTATTTCCCGATTTCAGACATAATCATATTGTGCTGGCATTTACTGAAGTGTTCTAGAAAAATACCGCTGTAGCTGAGTTATAATGCATCATCAGCCCCCCAATTCGAGTAATAAAACATCAATCGAGTCGAAGCGCTTAGGGTTTTTGCCGCATAAATGCGATACAACGTTTAGTTGTACTATGAGTTAGGACACGACATAACATCTAAAAAAATGTGTAAGAGCCGTAAACGCTTCGACTCGATTGACGTTTTGCTATAAGAATAGGGCCCCAGTACTGTCATTTGTATTGCAATTCAAAGCATATGTATTGCAATGGATGTTACTAATTTTAATCTGAAGTGTAGGTGTTAACATAACACGCAGCCTAGATGGGTTTATGGTAGTAGAACGTACTATCGACACAGACATAGACTTAGATGCTGCGATTAACCGAAGTGCAAAAATTGCAAAATTGCAAAATTTCTCGAAAATCCCATAGGAAGTTATAAAAGTTTTTGGCGAATGCCATGGGGTCATCTAATTTTTCCGGGATAAAAAGTAGACTATGTGCTACTCCAGTTATCATCTACCTGTGTACCAAAGAGCCCTGGCAAACTCTCATACATCACAATATCTGACTAGTATCTTTGAATGAAAAATATCTAATAAAATACAGCATCTATTTCTGAGCATTAATAAATAAAGGCTTTCTTCCTTGATTCCCATAACTTAGAGAATTTTGATTTTAAATATCTTAGAGATTGCTTTGTGTGACAGTAGTAAGTAATATGACAATTTAAGTAGGTACTTATTTCCAAACAGGGTATCTCTGTGAATAATATTGAAAAAATGTTGCAGCTTACCAACAAAACCTGCGTGGGTTTTACATTCACTTCGATTGAAATTGTACATAAATTAAAAAAGTAGCAGAAATTAAGCAAATTAGGTAACAATTTTAAACGATGTCTGCGCCGCATGTCCACAAAATACTTTATAACATTATTATCTACTAGCTGTTGCCAGCGACTTCGTCCGCGCGGACTTCGTTTACTCCGCACAGCACCTCACCCGTAGGTGATAGCGTGATAATATATAGCCTATATGTTGACCTGACCTGCAAGTAATATTCATGCAAAATTTGAAGTAAATCCATGCAGTACTTTTTGAGTTTACCCCGGACATACATACAGACAAACAGACAAACAGACAAAAATTCTAAAAACTATATTTTTAGCTTCGATATCGATTGTAGATCACGCCCCAAGTATTCTTTTTAAAAAATATTCTATGTACAATTTTGACTTTCCTATGATTTTATTATACCTATGCAAGATACGAGCGTTTTAACACTTAACGACGTACGATGAAAATCAGTGTTGTCAGCATGGATTTTTTAAAATACTAATCAGTCACTAAAAAAAATTCAGTCTAATTTATTTATAGAGTATCGGTAGAAAATTCAGGAGATGTTAAAAAATATTTATCATTGTAGTCTCCTTAAGATCAATGTTCATTGAATTTATACAAAAGTAAACACTCCTTAAAACAGTCTCCTTAACATCAATGTTCATTGAATTTATACAAAAGTAAACACCAGCGGGATAAAGTACGAATGTTCTGTACCTAACGCCAATTGTACCCTTTATTATAAGTAATATTTTTAATATTATAACTATTTCAAATATACTTTTCTTAATATTCCTAGAACATTTTTAAAAAGCATACGCCTATTAAAATAATTTTATTTAGAAAAATAAATATCTAGAATAAAAAAATATTCTACTAATCTTAGCGAAAATATAGAATGGCAACATTTAGTTTACTGCATAAAACGGAATATTATTTGATTGTAGTCAGTTTACTTCCCTTTAAAATTAATATTCTAATCTGGGAAATAAGGCTATAGTTTTTAATTTTTAAAATCTGAAACATAAAAAAATGATTGCATAAATATAATTGATATTTAAAGACGATACAGAACACAAAGATACATATTTGGCGACCTTCTATCATTCAAATCTGTTTAGTAGTTTTTGCGTGATTGTGTGACAAACATCCATCCAAACATCCAAACTTTCGCATTGATAATATTATTAATATAACTAGAATATATACGTAGATAAGTGACAAGTTAAACTTCAAACGAGGAATGCTCAGCCGAACCTTTGAACGTATGGCTTCACGATTATTTTTCATAACCGACCAAGTACATGTCGGGCCACGTACAATGTAGGGTTCCGTAGTTGCTCATCTCAATATGCGGACTTAGAGGGCTTTTTTTATTAGTTTAACTATGAAGTTTTAGCCTATTTAACGCCAATGATAGATCCGCACTACATGTTCATCGCCTCTCACAATTCTTCCAAATATTTTTTATAAGTTGGTCCACAATTACTCATAAACTTGAAAAGTTTACTTAGCCGTGATAGTTTCCTTTTAATTTAATTATAAAAACCTACTTTTACCGTGCAAATTGTCACACATACAAAACCAATCGAGGACATTTGACTAACAAAAATTAGCACTTTAAAGCATAACCTTTGATTTTTTTATTGAAAAAAAATTGTTTAGTTTTTATTTTACCACGTTATTGGCGTGACTAATATGTATATTTGAACCACATTACAGCTTTCTAGTATGAATAATCTCTGAGCTAGGCTGCGGAAGGACAGACGGACGGACGGATGAATGTGGCGAAACTATAAGCGTTCCTAGTTAACTCCGGAACCATAAAAATAGTTTAACTTAAAGTAAAATTCTCCAGGAAGAGTAAAATGTAAAGGATATCAGTAAAATATTCACCTATATATACAGTTGTAGGAAATATCAAAAGAAGTTCTTAGCATTTAAAACATACAGGTAGATATTTCGCGGAGCTTCCATTTATTCGTTGTACATTATTCATGAGGCTGGTGTCTCAGTAACGAGTCGGTTTGAGAGCGAAACCGACTGTCGATAATGAACTAAAGTTTTTATTCAGATACCAATTTCCTACCTTTAATTTAAAAGGAATTTTACATCAGCCGGCCAATAATTTAATACAATTACTAGTATGCAATTTGCTTTGTTAAGGAACCCGGAAATTATACTATTATTAATACCAGCGATCGCCTTGTGGTTGAAACTCTACCGTAATTCTATTATGTTAAGGTACAGGTATACAAGCAGATGGCTCTTCTGATGGAAAGCGAAAACGTCGCCTATAGACACCAAAGATGTTAATGGTATGTTGCTGTCCATTTAGCAGGATGGTAATGCCATATGCATAACTTTGCGGGCTAACTTTCCCTCCAAACTGGAACACGACAGTGACAAGCACTGACACTATTGCGGCAGAAATAGTTAAGACAGTGGTACCAGGCCAGGCCGAGACGTTGCAGAACTCTACCCCAAATAGTCACGACGGTACTGACACGTTTAGCCCATCGTTCACATTTTACGAACTGTCTGGCAGAATGACTAATGGTCTATTTTAAGAGGGCACCGACCAACATGGGGAAAAATCTCTCTTCTAACTTCGACAACAGATATTAACCATAAACAAAATAGTATTTACGTTTGTGTCCCAAACACTTGGTAATGTAAGATTTTTTTATAAATTTATTTCCGACGCATATTATATTCAACTTTAACTTTCTGCACTTTTTCTCCATTTGTACGATTCTCATAATAAGGAGTTACAATATTTACGTTTCAACAAGAATTAAATTAATATAAAAATTGAGTGTATGTAAGTGCAGGCATCCGACATTTAAAAGCGAACTTTAAATATATCTCTGATTCAAAAAACCTTGTTTCTCTTGTCAAAGAAATACAATCATACAAAACAATTGATTGTTATCGACCATCTCTTTCTTCCATCTAGATGGTTATTTCAAAATTTTTAGTTTTCGAACACCATCGTTATTATCCGAATTTTTTTTTTAAATATCATTGCCGTGTCTCTGACCTCTCATGGAGACAAAAGAGGCAAGAGAAGAATTAAGGTCATGGTCGACAAACTCGCCTAGGTATGAATGTCAAAAGTTGTCTGCGTCATGTTTCCTTTGTTTGTCCGTGCATTTAGTTTAATAACTGTTAGGTGACACAATGCTTATTTACTTATTTGTTGTCACTTATACACGCAACAGTGGCCTGCAATCAATGCGTTCCTATAATGGTAACGATAGCATCTTAAGTGCAGGTTGACTAGGGGGAAAAGATTATTTTAAATGTTGTATTCTAATGATACTTTCGGCAATGCTAAAATTCTTTAATTACAATATATATTTATTTATTTTACAAATTATCAAAATACAATTCATGTTTCGAAAAATCATTTATACAAATTACATAAATTCTAATTTTTAAGTAACGTTAAGACTTATAATTAATTAACATTAATTGCTAATAAAATATTCATTAAAAATTAGCTCATGTTGCATCAAGCTTACTATAATATAAATAGGCGTCCTCTAATACATCGTATACACAAAGGCCTTAACAACCGTCTAATTAATTAAACAATAGATACATGAAAGGAGCCAAGTAATAAGTCTCGGAATTACGGAAAAGACCGTAGGGTCTTTAGAACGTTTTAAATTAAAGGAAATATTTCAAATAGGCTTAGTGTCAAGACTAATTAATCACATTCTCTTAAGCCTGACCTTAGACCCTATTGCACCTGAAATCATTATTAGATACCTTAACATATCTGGGTAGAGAAATAATGTGTAGCCTATGATATACAATAGTCAATCTTATTGGGAAAGCAATACAGATTAATGTATCTTGCGAAAATTCACTCTTATATTGTTTGCCGAGGTTGTATAAGGGCGTTCTACAGTGTCTACTTAATGTAATAAATCCTTATTAAGTACATGAAAAACACATTTGGTCCATTTAAACATTAATTCATCTCTTCTGCCAACGACTGCTTATGTTCCATTAAATTTAAACACATGACACGTCTTAATGCTTATGATGAGTAGGTACTGTTAATATATTTCTAAAAAAAATCTATATAATAATAAATAAATAAAAAATAAATCAGTAAAACCCGATGTATTGGCGATACATTAATAAACGTTTATGTCAAAAATGAAGAACGGACAATAAGAGAAAGATAACAATGATTTTTACTATTATGTTTGTTTGATAACAATGAGAACACAATGATTATGTCTATCTGTTTGTTGATTGTTCGTGCACATCTTATTAAATCATTATTATCATTATCATTATCATTATATATATATATATATATATATATATATATATATATATATATATATATATATATATATATATATATATATATATATATATATATATAATGTGATAGCCCTTTATCCCCCTCGAACAAGAAAGTTCCCATTTTAATCTAAAGGGCGTATTTTTAAAGATATTGGGGCTTTTCTAACCCTTCAACTTGGAAATTAAGTGTAGTGGCGCCATCTGTTGTCGAGTATTTTAACTTCATTCAGAACAAAGATTATTTGGGTTGCATTTCGAAAGGCGCCGCGAACAATGGCAGCATGTGTAGTAATGGCGCACAATTCCATTTTCAATAAAGTCTTATATTACATTTGTTTTTATAATAAAGTTATTAAATTTTGTGTATTGATACAGCAGTAGCTAACTTTTATTTTGGTGTTAAAGCGACATAATTTTAGTTATTCAATTTTTTAGTTATTAGTTCTGAAAACATTTTAAAATTTAAGTTTTTAAATTTCGCGCCTTTACTACTTATACTATAGCTGCAGAACCTATTGTTACGGCGGAAGATAATATTAAGAACATTCTAGAAGGTGTGAAAAAGAGAATATTTTCAAACTTTCCCGAATAGACGATAATGTCGAGAATATTCTAGAAGGTGTGAAAAAGAGAATATTTTCAAACTTTCCCGAATATGCTAGAGCCTAGCTCTCTGAATATATAAGAGCCCGGTGTCACCCGCCAGAGTTAGTTTGATTTGAACAGCGAAACAAGCGATTTCGAAAAGAAAAAGAAAGAAGTTATCTGTGAGCCTTTATTTTGAAGTATCACGTGTGAGTATTTTTAATAGTGCTTAATTAATTCTCGATTTTGAAGTTAAGAAGGAAAAAGTTGTCTGTGAGTCTTTATTGTGAAATATCAAATGTGAGTATTTTTAATAGTGTTTGTAATTAATTCTAATGGTTTTTTTTTTCTTTCTTTTAATTGTTTGTCTATAAAATGTTTATTTAATTTATATTTTACAGAATACAATGCCTAGACGTAAAAGAGGAGGAGATCTTGCCAGTTCTGCAGCGAAACAGCGGAAACAAAAAGAGTATCGAAGAAATCAAACGGAAGAAGAGCACGAAGCACGTTTACAAAATCAACGAACCAGAATGAGCACCCTGAGGAGCATAAAAAGCGAAGAAAGACAAGAAAATAAAAGTATTGAAGAATCGAGAATTTTAAAAGATAATCTAACAAAGGAAGCATTCCACTACGAACCGACGAAAAAATATTACAATCATAAATATGTTGTAATTGGAAGAATGAATAACATTTGCCAATTTTATCACGCAAAAAAATTCAGTAAAGAAACACCAGGTGTCTGTTGCATGAATGGAAAATTCGATTACCACCACTGGAAGCACCTCCGCAGGAATTTTTACATTACATGACCGGGGAAACACTAGAATCAAAACACTTTCTTCAAAATATAAGATCATACAACTCCTGCTTTCAAATGACTTCTTTCGGTGTTACTTCGACCAACAGTAATAGAAATGAGTTTGAATATGCGTTTTCAATTCAAGGGCAAATTTGTCACAAAATAGGATCGTTACTACCAATGCCTAACGAAGACCATAAATTTCTGTAAGTATATTTCATTAGAGATGAAGAACAAGAAGTTGATCAACGACACAAATTTTAATGGATTGAGACGCGAAATAATCCAAGATGTACAGAGGATCTTACACAAATACAATCAACTGATTGACATATTCAAAACAACATTAGACCGCATGATTTCTGATGACTATAAAATTGTAATTCGAGCCGATAAAATACCACGTGGAGAACACGAACGTAAATTTAATGCACCTCAGATAGATGAAGTCGCCATCGTAATTGTGGACAATGAAAATGCAAGCCGTGACATAATTGTACAACGAAGAGGAAAAGGACTACAACGCATTGCAGAGACACACCGATCATATGATGCTCCTCAATATCCGTTAATATTTCTACACGGAGAGGACGGATATCATTTCAATCTAAAACAAATTCATTCTGAAACAAGCATAGAAACAAATAAAAAAGTCACTTCCAAGGAATTCTATGCTTATCGCTTAATGATCAGAGACAATGAATTATACAATCACATACTCAACACTCGCCGTTTATTCCAACAATTTCTGGTAGATATGTACGCAAAAATAGAAGCAGAACGGATGCTTTACATAAGACTGAATTAGAAGAAACTACGCACAGAAGAATACATCCATCTTCGAGACGCGATCATGAATGACGGCAATATTGACGATATTGGAACAATGGTAATCTTACCCTCATCATATATAGGAAGTCCAAGACATATGCACGAATATACTCAAGATACCATAAGCTACGTGAGAAAATATGAACGACCTGATCTCTTCATAACATTTACATGCAATTCATCATGGCCAGACATCAAAGAACAACTAAAATACGGACAAACCTCCATGGATCGACACGACATAATAGCCTGAGTTTTTCGACAAAAACAAATAAGATTTATTGAAGTCATCACAAAATAACACATCTTTGGAACCGTTAGATGCTGGATGTATACAATCGAGTGGCAAAAACGAGGATTACCTCACTCACACAATCTCATATGGCTACACGATAAAATTCATCCAACGGATATTGACAAAATCATCCAAGCTGAACTTTGCGATCCACAAAAAGATCCGGAGCTATACAACATTGTAGTGAAAAACATGATTCACGGACCATGTGGACCATTGAACTTCAAAACGCCGTGCATGCGTGATGGAAAATGTACAAAAAAATATCCAAAACCATACTTAGACGATACAAAAACTGAAGACGACGGCTATCCCAAATATAGAAGACGATCACCAAAAAATGGTGGCTTCACAGCAAAAATACGAATACAAGGCAGAGACGAACCGGAAATAAATAATCAATGGGTAGTACCATATAACCCACTACTTTCCAAAATGTTCCAAGCACACATAAACGTTGAATACTGCAATTTAGTAAAATCTATTAAATATGTATGTAAGTACGTAACAAAGGTAGTGATATGGCAGTATTTCAAATAGTCCAAAATAGCGAACAAAATAACGGAAATGATGAGATCCTCATGTATAAAATGGGCAGATACATCAATAGTAACGAAGCGGCGTGGAGGATTTTTAGTTTTCCTATACACGAACGCGAACCAGCTGTGCAACATCTAGCAGTACATTTGGAGAATGGACAGAGAATTTATTTCACAAAAGACTCGGCTAGAAAAATTGCAAGCGAACCACCTCAGAACACAACATTAACAGCTTTTTTCCAACTGTGCCAAACGAATCCATTCGCAAAGACATCACTGTATATCGACGTTCCTATTTATTATACGTGGGACAAGACAAGGAAAATATTTCAACGACGAAAACAAGGAATGCCAGAGGAGGGTCATCCAGAAATCATGAAAACTAACACAATAGGTCGAGTATATACTGTACATCCAAACAATGCCGAATGTTTCTATCTCCGGATGTTGTTACACGAAATACGGGGAACAACAAGTTTCACAGATCTCAGAACCATTGACGGTTACCTACGCCAGACGTACAGAGAAGCATGTCAACGCTTAGGATTATTGGAAAACGATCACCACTGGAAATTAACACTACAAGAAGCTACACTCACAGCTTCAGCTGAACAACTTCGAGAGTTATTCGCCATAATTCTAACAACGTGTAACCCATCAAACCCAAAACAGCTATGGGACTCTTTCAAAAGGAGTATGAGTGATGATATATTGTACCAAATCCGTCAAACTAATCCAGATCAGTTCTGGAGTTCTCTATAGAATTCAATGACGACATATACAATGAAACACTCATTCGCTTAGAAGATAAATGTTTAGCAATAAATAACCAGGCCTTAGTAGAACTTGGAATGCCAGCACCACAAAGAAATGCTTTCAGTGTGCTAAACTACGAAATTACAAGGGAAAAAAGCTACAACGTCAACGAACTACTTGAATACATTGCTCACAACAAACCACTCCTCAATGACAATCAAAAAATAGTTTATAACGTTATAATGAACCGGATAAATAACATCACTGGTGGAATTATTTACTTGGATGCACAAGGAGGTACCGGTAAAACGTTTCTAATAAATCTAATACTGGCGGAAGTACGTGCTAAAAAACACATCGCACTGGCACTAGCATCATCCGGCATTGCAGCCACACTTATGGAAGGAGGACGAACTGCCCATTCTGCCTTACAACTACCGTTGAATATAGCCGAACAACAATTCCCGGTATGTAAAATCTCAGGAAAATCTGGACGGCTCAATCTCTAAAACAAGCTAAAATTATCTTCTGGGATGAATGCACCATGGCTCATAAAAAATCACGAAGCCATGGACAGAACATTACAAGAATTGAGAAAAAACTCTGAAATAATGGGAGGAGCTCTACTCTTACTCTCAGGAGATTTTCGACAAACACTTCCAGTTATTCCCAAGTCAATACCAGCAGACGAGATCAATGCATGCTTAAAAAAGTCACATCTCTGGCCACAAGTACAAATACTGAAATTAACAAAAAACTTGAGTTGAATTATCAAAAGATGAAACAACAGCACATTTTGCTAAAATACTTTTACAAATAGTCAAAGGTACATATCCTACTGACCAAACGACCGGCCTCATTGAACTCAATAGTGATTTCTGTAACATAGCCACTACTGAAAACGAACTAATCGACAAAATTTATCCAAATATTATTCAGAACTATACCAATGTAGAGTGATTATTTCAAAGAGCAATTTTGGCCACTAAAAATAATATTGTTGACGATATCAATTTTAATATTCTAAAGAAAATACCTGGTGAAGAGAAAATATATAAATCGATCACACGACGGTATCCATTGAAGAAAGTGTCAACTTCCCTACTGAATTTCTAAACTCTTTACAAATACCAGGAATGCCATTTCACTGCCTTCGTCTGAAAATTGGATCTCCAATCATACTACTTAGAAATCTCAATTCCCCAAAACTATGTAATGGAACGAGGATGATCGTAAAACAGCTATCGAATAATATCATTGAAGCTGAACTTATTTCTGGAAAAAACAAAGGACAAACAGTATTTATACCTAGAATACCACTGATCTCTTCTGAATTGCTATTTCAATTTAAAAGATTGCAGTTTCCAATTAAATTAGCTTTTAGTTTTACAATTAACAAAGCGCAAGGACAAACTTTAAAATATTGTGGCATCAAGCTCAAAGAATCCTGCTTCTCTCACGGTCAGCTATATGTAGTTTGCTGTAGAGTAGGAAATTCGAAAAGTTTATATATATATACATATATATATATATATATATATATATATATATATATATATATATATATATATATATATATATATATATATATATATATATATATATATATATATATATATATATATATATATATATATATATATATATATATATATATATATATATTATTTAAAAATCTAGTCAGCTCTTCTACTTATAAAACTACGTTAAATACCGAAAAACGAATTTAAATCGGTTGGTTCATTCGGGATTTATTAAAGACGCAAATTTTTGAAAAAAGTTATTTTTTTGACATTCCATCTACTTTTTTAACCTCTTAATTTTGTAACATAATAACTTAGAGTTCGAAAATTGCTGCGAACGACATTCAAAAGATAAAAAGGGATCATCATTTTGAAAATATACATCTTTTTGATCATTCATCATCATCATCATCCTCAGCTTTTGTCAATCCACTGCAGTTATTTATACTAAATTTAGATTTTTGTAACCCTTTGAGTTCAAGAATTCATGCTTAAGGAGTTATAGTTTTCGCAGCATTTAGCTTAAAATGCCTTAATTTAGCAGGAAGTTTCATGGATGGCCTGTAGGCTCAACCTGTTTACAGAATTTTTTCGCATTTTGCTTTTTCCAACATGTCAATTTAATATTAACACAAGAAGTTAATACAACATATTTATTCGTGCTCTTATTTCACTAGCCACTTTTAAGGCCGCGATCTTGGTCTGGTTATGTTTGATGGAAATAATTTAATATTTGGCACGAATTTTGGAATGCGCACTTGTAAACAAACAAACATTTAAGTACCTAGCTGAAACTAATAATAATTAACTGAAAAATATTTTTTTTATTATCAATGGGTAAGCGCTTGACCTCGATCTCGCCTGATGGTAAACTAAGATGAGGCCTAAGATGGAACGCGCTTCCCTAGAAGGTACCTGTTCACTCTTCTCTTGAAGATCCCCAGATTGTACTCGTCGGGGAACACAGACTCAGGAAGCATGTTCCAGTCCTTTGCGGTTCGAATGAAGAATGTTGAGTCGAACCGCTTTGTCCGGGTACGTGGAAAGTCCACCATATGGCGATGCCTAGAATCTGTGCGCCTCGACGATCGATAGAAAAACGGGGATGGCGTAGTTAAGTCGTGCAATTCCGCAGCGCACTCTCCAAAGTGTATCCGATAAAAAAACCGATAAACTAGCCACTCTGCGTCGATGAGCGAGGCTCTGGAGTTTTTTGCCTACCAGATCATCGTCATTTATGAGCCTCTTGGCACGTCTCTCTATCGCCTTAAGTGTCTCCAGCTGGTATTTGGCGGATCCATCCCAGAGATGAGAGCAGTATTCCATGCACGAACGGACTTGTCGTTTATAAAGGTGGAGCAACTGTCCCGGGCTGAAAAACTGTCTCACCTTCGCCAGAATACCAAGCTTTTTTGAGGCAACTTGGGTTTTAAATTCAATGTACGAATCAAATTTGAGAGTAGGCGTTAAGGTGATACCAAGGAGGAGCTCGAGGTGGTTAGTTATCGGCACGGAGACATCCTGGAAAGACGGAGATACAAGGCTTGCTGCCGACAACATGCCGACACCGGCATGTCAGTGCCGGCGGCGCCGGCAAGTCTGTACCGGGATGGGCCAGTGACATCGCATACAGTACAATTTCATAGAATTATGCGTCCACTAGTGTCGGTGCCAGCATCGGGCTGGTGTCGGTGTCGTGTCGTGCCGGCCAATCAAGAAGCGCTCAATGCTATAAAAAAAGAACAGGATTTTTTACTTGAGTGTATAGAATTGTATAGAGATTTATTAACAAAATCACCAGCATGGTTGCCGTTAAAATTCGTTATCGAACATGTTGCTTGCACGAAAATATTGATCAGACTGGTTTATCAAATTTATTAAGTGAATTTATTGAACGTGTGATATCAAAGGGTGTATTCAATATTATTACACAATAAAAGTATTGCGCAATATTATTGTAGGTCTATGGGGCGCCCAACAATTAAAATAAATCTTTATTGAACATTACATACCGGTTACCATGGATACTTGTTAACAGTATCTATGTAATCCGACATATTTTAATTCATACAAACTTGAACAAAACTTTTGTTTTCAAATAAAATCTACAAAACTACAGTTAATGTCAACAGCAATAAGTAAAACGCGAGTGGATTTATAACAATGATATAGCATATAAATATGTGTATATAAGTACATAATACATCTTGAACTAAAACCACCACCGTATTACATCTAGGTGCTCGGCAGAAAATTACAAAGACTTCATCTAATTTTAATTTAAGTTTTAGCGTCTCGTACTTTCCTTAATAGACTTTTCCGGCGGATTCTTTCCACTACATTCAACTTGCCGCAAGAATCAGAGTAATCTTTAAATCACGCAAGCCGCACCAGACGAATAATTAAATTCAGTAATTACGAGAGTGTTTAGCTTTGGAAGCTTAAATAATCAAAGTAAACAAACGTGAATCAATAAATATATATAAATAGGTACCTCAAATATTCATAGACGTTTTAAAACGTTTCTGTCGCGTTCCAATTTGGAGGGTAAGGTAGCAGATAAATTTGTAGATGTGCATTAAGACCCCACCACAAGAATAGCAACGCATCATTAACATCTTTGGTGTCCAAAGGCTCTTTAAAGCTCTTTCCATCAAGAGAGACATCTGCTTGTTTGCTATCTTAAGATTAAAAATACGTGTTTTAAAATTATTTTGATTAAAAGGTCCAGAAAAAACTACTTAACCTATACCAATAGTGCTGATAATATATTACGCTGTGTTTGTCTTGACTCTTTCTGACCATACATAATTACTATTAACATAATGGGATCTAAATATCTATCACAAATTCACAAACACATACACGTTGAGAAATCACAAAACAAAAACTGGCTTTTAACACTAAGTAAAAAACCTACAAAATATAAAAAGAGAACTAGTAAATTGGCAATTGTATATCTGAATTGAATGTTTTTTGAAACACAATTTGTTAAACTGTTTATAGCACTACTTATAAATCATAATCAATTTATTAATAAGACGTATTTATAATAATAAAAAAAAAATGAATGTATATTCGTCCAACGAAAATTATTAAGGCACGACGCAATTTAAACAAATGACGACTAGAGACCTAAATTCCAAACAGAAAGTCCAATATTCCATTTTTGAAATATCAATGTCTATTTTACGTAATGGTTAGTGGCCAGTGCCTACAAGAAAAAAGAAAATTCATTGCGCATAAAAAAAACACTTAGCGTATTATGTATTTGTCGTTCCTAAAATATATTTGTATTAAGTTATCGTTAACTCAATGGTTAACTCAATAAATAAAATTTATTATTTTGAATATTTTTGTATAGACAGAATAGAGACAGAAAGTCTCTACATAGTTATAACTCAAGAGCGGCTTAAGTGATCTTGATAAAAATTGACATACCATTTGCCATGGACACTGATAGGCCATATGATTTATGTCTGTCTGTAGGTTCTGTTATATCCAAGAAATCATCATGTGATTATACAGTTGAAAGACCATATTTTGGTTTCTATCTGCCAGTCTGTATATCTCTTAAATAGTCAAGAATGGATTGACCGATCTTGATGAAAGTTGATATACAAGTAAGGACACCTGATTGCACAATGGAAAAGCCATATAATTTTAAGCTGTCTGTATGTACTGCTATAACTCGAAAACAGCTACAGTACCCGGCGATAAATATTGCACATCGAACTTTGGAAAGAGACAATCGGATAATTTCGGCTTCGTAAAGCGTTATCTCTGTCCCACACTACCTATGTGACGTTTAGTCAGTCGTTGTTCAAGTACGATAGAGTGCAGTCGCGTCCCGAAAAAAATATATATTTAGAGTTGATAACACCCACAAATTTAAATAATTTAAAGTTGTAATATGGCATCTTTCGGAAAAAGAGGGAAACCTTTACGAGGTCAGTCACGTGAAATTATCTACAATGTTTATAAATACTTTGTAAGCGAAGCTGATAGATTTAAAAAAAAAGTAGATGAAAATGTAAGTTGTTATTTTAAGAAGATTCAAGAGCGAGTTGCAAATGCCACTGGAATTTCAAGAAGAACTTTGAACAATATATTAAACGAAGTCAGTACTGAAACACATTCGACTGAAATTAAGTTCAGCACTCCAAAAAAAGGGAGACCAAAAAAGCAATTTCGTTTGGATATGGACGATTTTGATTACGATGTTGTTCGAAGAATGGTGTATCATTTTCACTTACGATTTAATGAACTGCCAACAATAAAATCATTAAAAGCTAAGTTATCTGAAGCTATTAATTACAATGGGTCTGAAAAAACATTGAGAAAAATACTTCATGACATGGGATTTCAGTTCACTAAAATGGAAGATAATCGAAAAATTCTAATGGAAAAGCACGACGTTAGTCTCAAACGAATGGAATACCTTGATAAAATACGCAAATTTCGCGAAACAGGAAAAAATATCGTCTACATGGATGAGTCATATATACATGCATCCCACACTAAAGGGAAATCTTGGAGTGACGATAAGAAAAAAGGAGTAAAAAAGCCAATTTCAAAAGGTCAACGTTTGATAATAGTTCATGCGGGAAATGAAAAAGGCTTTGTACCCGGTGCTTTTTTAACGTATAAATCCACGGACACTACAGGTGACTATCACAATGAAATGAATAACGATAACTATGAGAAACGGCTGGTTAACCAATTAATCCCAAATATACCCAGTGATTCTGTTCTAGTTATCGACAACGCACCCTATCACAACAAGTATGTTGAGAGACCCCCCAACTCAAACACCATTAAACGGGAAATGATCAACTGGTTAAACAGACATGAAATTCCAGTTGATCCAAAATTAACAAAAACCCAGATTTACGCTATTATATGTCAGCACAAAGAGAGGTATACAGAGTTTTCTGTGGACAAAATACTTGCCGAACATGGGCACACTGTGTTGCGATTGCCACCATATCATCCGGATTTTAATCCAATTGAAAATATATGGTCTCAACTGAAAGGCTATGTAGCCTCTAGAAATGTGGGTATGAACTTAACTACAGTAAAAACATTATTGACTGAAAAAGTAAACATGATCGGCGCTGAAGAGTGGAAAAAGGTTTGCGATCATGCAATCAAATGTGAGAATGAATATAGAAGCATTCAACACAGTTTAGACAATTACACTGATAGATTAGTAATAAATACGGCTGATAGTGACAGTGATATTGACCTCTTTGAGAGCACAGATAGTGAAATGGAAGTAATTGAGAATTAGAATTATTATTATTTTTATTGCAATGTCTCATTTTAGCAATAGGTATAATGGTGTTTATTATGTACACTAAAGCTGTAATGTTCCAAAATAATTAAATACGTAAACATAATGTAAAAATGTTTTTTTATTTTATTTTACCCCAACCTAAAGCCATCACTTATAGAAAAATTAGTGTATTTTATACAAAGAATAAAAATATCAAAAGAAGCAAATCATACTTGTTTTAACAGCTCCTTATAGGTACCGGACTGTTTGTATTTTGTGCGACAGAGATAACGCTCTACGAAGCCGAAATTAGCCGATTGTCTCTTTCCAAAGGTCGATGTGCAATATTTATCGCCGGGTACTGTATATCTATACATATAATAAAAATCGTAGGAAAGTCAAAACTGTACATTGAATATTTTTTTAAAAGAATAATTGGGGCGTGATCTACAATCGATATCAAAGCCAAAAATATAGTTTTTAAAATTTCTGTCTGTTTGTCTGTTCGTCTGTTCGTCTGTTGGTCTGTTCGTATGTTCGTCTGTTCGTATGTTCGTATGTTCGTATGTTCGTATGTTCGTCTGTTCGTCTGTTCGTCTGTTCGTCTGTTCGTCTGTTCGTCTGTTCGTCTGTTCGTCTGTTCGTCTGTTCGTCTGTTCGTCTGTTCGTCTGTTCGTCTGTTCGTCTGTTCGTCTGTTCGTCTGTTCGTCTGTTCGTCTGTTCGTCTGTTCGTCTGTTCGTCTGTTCGTCTGTTCGTCTGTTCGTCTGTTCGTCTGTTCGTCTGTTCGTCTGTTCGTCTGTTCGTCTGTTCGTCTGTTCGTCTGTTCGTCTGTTCGTCTGTTCGTCTGTTCGTCTGTTCGTCTGTTCGTCTGTTCGTCTGTTCGTCTGTTCGTCTGTTCGTCTGTTCGTCTGTTCGTCTGTTCGTCTGTTCGTCTGTTCGTCTGTTCGTCTGTTCGTCTGTTCGTCTGTTCGTCTGTTCGTCTGTTCGTCTGTTCGTCTGTTCGTCTGTTCGTCTGTTCGTCTGTTCGTCTGTTCGTCTGTTCGTCTGTTCGTCTGTTCGTCTGTTCGTCTGTTCGTCTGTTCGTCTGTTCGTCTGTTCGTCTGTTCGTCTGTTCGTCTGTTCGTCTGTTCGTCTGTTCGTCTGTTCGTCTGTTCGTCTGTTCGTCTGTTCGTCTGTTCGTCTGTTCGTCTGTTCGTCTGTTCGTCTGTTCGTCTGTTCGTCTGTTCGTCTGTTCGTCTGTTCGTCTGTTCGTCTGTTCGTCTGTTCGTCTGTTCGTCTGTTCGTCTGTTCGTCTGTTCGTCTGTTCGTCTGTTCGTCTGTTCGTCTGTTCGTCTGTTCGTCTGTTCGTCTGTTCGTCTGTTCGTCTGTTCGTCTGTTCGTCTGTTCGTCTGTTCGTCTGTTCGTCTGTTCGTCTGTTCGTCTGTTCGTCTGTTCGTCTGTTCGTCTGTTCGTCTGTTCGTCTGTTCGTCTGTTCGTCTGTTCGTCTGTTCGTCTGTTCGTCTGTTCGTCTGTTCGTCTGTTCGTCTGTTCGTCTGTTCGTCTGTTCGTCTGTTCGTCTGTTCGTCTGTTCGTCTGTTCGTCTGTTCGTCTGTTCGTCTGTTCGTCTGTTCGTCTGTTCGTCTGTTCGTCTGTTCGTCTGTTCGTCTGTTCGTCTGTTCGTCTGTTCGTCTGTTCGTCTGTTCGTCTGTTCGTCTGTTCGTCTGTTCGTCTGTTCGTCTGTTCGTCTGTTCGTCTGTTCGTCTGACAAACAGACGTCTGTCAGACGAACTGTCGTCTGACAGACGTCTGTTTGTCTGTATGTATGTCCGGGGTAAACTCAAAAAGTACTGCATGGATTTACTTCAAATTTTGCATGAATATTACTAACAGGTCGGGTCAACATATAGGCTACATATTATCACGCTATCACCTACGGAGGAGGTGCTGTGCGGAGTAAACGAAATCCGCGCGGACGAAGTTGTGGGCAACAGCTAGTATATCTACATATATACATATAAAAATTAATGCCACTTTTCGTTGGAATTTTATAATTCAAGAACGGGCTCACCTATCCAAATGTTCAGCTTTATTCCGATACATATTATCACGCTATCACCTACGGGGGAGGTGCTATGCGGAGTAAACGAAGTCCGCGCGGACGAAGTCGTGGACATCAGCTAGTATACAATATAAATGTTATTCGGAATTATTACATTTTAATAAATATTTATACTATAAATTATTCAAAATAAATTTGGCACTAACTAAATTAGGATGCGGAATAAATATTACGGTAATTTGTGTTATTGAATACTTTTCCTTTTGAAACCAACACTTTTATACTCGATATTTGCATTCGACATTTTTTCTTAATGACTACTTTTTGACAGATCGATATCTAGGAGGGTCGATGATGTGTTCGGAAGTAAACATTGAAAGTCGGTATTCGTATTGAAAGCTAGTTTAATACTGCCTGTTGCACATTAATGATTGACAGATACCGACAAAGTGACATCTATCAACCTGACGCTCGCAGGATCGTCACATATTATGTATATGCATAACATTTCCTCCATCTTTAGTTAGAAGGACCTGATAACAATAAATATAATTCTTAACTATATCTTGTAATACTTTTTACCTATACGTGGTCTTAGCGGTTTAGGTGGTAAGACACTTTGCGCCCTTTCTATGCTAAATTCCAGCTCACTTATCGCTGGCAATTGTGAGCTACCGGCTGCAGGATGCGATACCTCCTGCATCTTACCTCCTCCTCCCTGTTCTGTTCCAATAGCCTCCGCATCCTCCCATACGTCAAAGGGTTCAGATTGCTTCTCTGTCTCAGTATTCACTTCATCCGGAAGTTCGTTATCTTTTGCGAATTCCGCAAAGCATTTTCCGAAACCTCTTACGCTAGAAAGGGTAATTGTGGCCATTGCTGTATTGGTGGTGACCACGTCTTATTAACACCGCCGCTATAATTATCACTAGTTACTACACTACTATCCGAATATCGCATTAATTAATCTATATGTCGCTTGCAGGTACTATTTAAATTAATTAGTTTCACTAGATACATTCGTCTTCCCAATTTTTTTTATTAAGTCCTTTTCTCAGAGGTGCTTAGAAATTGTTCGAAATTAACCGACAAACGACGTTGCAACAATAATGCGTTGAATTAGATGAACAGACTAAGAAACCTAGCCAGTGATAACTAAAAATTAAAAAATAAATTAAAAGCAAAAAACCTTTTTATAAAAAAACATTGTTACAAAGAAATAAATTAAAAGCAAAAAAAAATTTATAAAAAAAGCTTTTATTTAAACGCTCTAAAAAGAAGATAAGATTTTCCTTTTAAATTTTAACTATGAACTTACAACCTCATTATACACAACTTACATGATTATAAAAGCTTGTCGCGATGATCAATATTTCATTAAATTAAAATTTTATTAATTTAAACTTATCAGATTTTACATAAATCAATAAGTAGGTACTAGTTTATTTACAAATCACGCGACAAGTTTTATGATCATTTATGTTGTGTATAATTAATAGTTGTAAGTTCATAGTCATTTTAAAGAAAAAAATTATTTTCTTCTTTTTAGATCGTTTAAATAAAATCTTTTTTATAATTTTTTTTTTTTTGCTTTTAATTTATTTCTTTATAACAATATTTATGGCTAAACTAGATAATTTATTGGCTTACGGCTTGGTAAGCCGTAAGCTAATAAATTGGAGCGCCCGACAAACTCGTACATATCATACGAGAGTACCTATCCAACCGCTAATTTCAATTCCGTGTAGAGGGTTCCCTCTCTACTCATAGGCGAATCACAACAGGTGTCCCGCAGGACTCTCTACTGTCACCCCTATTATTCTACCTTTGCGCGTATGATGTACCACGCGAGCCGCAGAATGAGCTCGCGTTGTTCGCCGACGACACCGCCCTCTATGCGTCAAATTTTTCTGAAGTTACAATCACCAAACATTTGCAGGCAGCAGCCAGAGCCCCTGGCGATTGGTTCAGAAAATGGCGTATTGAAATCAACCCAGATAAAATGACAGCCGTGTACTTTCGTTTGCATTTGCATTTTGCGTAAGCACTTGGAGACCGGTCTTATTAATCTCCTTTGTTTTTGTAATATCTTGGAGTTTATTTGCTGCCATAAGTTCACCCTAAAAACTATGCTATTGAGTTATACATTTATAACTCACTAGGTGCCGTTTTGTTGAATTCCGTGGGATCATCAATTTTCCCGGGATAACAAGTAACCTATGTGCTATTCCAGGTCATCGACTACCTGTGTGCCAAGTTTCATTCAAATCCGTTCATTAGTTTTTGCGTGATTGAATAACATCCATCCAAACATCCAAACTTTCGAATTTATAATGTTAATATAGATAAGCAGTTTTTAGAATTCCGTAACGAAAGGTGTGTCTGTCTTCTGTTCGCCTGTCACAGGGCTCTATCTCATGAACGTTTTAAATGTTTACCTATTTCGGTAAACATTTGACACTTTTAAAGACTTTATGCCACAGTTTAAAATTATATCAGTTAAGTACATTAATCTTTTATCTGCCTTTTTCTACATATCTGAAACAATGAAATACAGTTTTATCCGGTTTTACACCGATACTTACTTCTAATTTACACCGACCTCTCCTCTTTCTTTAGTATTATGAACGCGATCTACGTGTGTTGCACTAATTTTAAATTTTAAGATATTTTAATCTTTTTTCCGCCACGTCGGTCCGGACAATCAACTGCAATTCTGCTAAGCAGGTCGTAACAGGCGACCGATTGGCGAAAAGTGTCACTACCATCGTGATTACTAAGTGGGAGACTTCCGCAACGTCTCACTCGGGTATTCGATACCACCGCCTCACCTATTCCTGCCGCAATAGTGTCAATACTTGTCATTGTCGTGTTCCGGTTTGGAGAGCAGGGTAGCTGGTAAACTTATGCATGTGGTATTAGACCTCGCCACACGGATAGTAACTCACTATCATCTTTGGTGTCTATAGGCGATGGCTTTTCTTTCAATTAGGAGAGCCATCTGCTTGTTTGCTATGTCATTAAGTATTGGACGAAATTAGGCATACGGGTAGTATATATCCAGACTTAGCCCTTGGCATAAACGCATTGTTCCCGTAGAAATTGCCTTTAATTAAGCAGCTGGATATAGGGCGTTGCTAGTAGTACTCGTAGAATAACGTTGTATGTATAGTATGCACAGTCTAAAACTGGGTATCCATTAGAGGCAGCTTCGGTCCGAGCGGCTACCTCGGCCCGAGGCAGCTCTAGTGGACACCGTGCCGCGAGTCGAGGCTTGCCGCGCGACTTGGACCAAACGAGGAGACCGCGCTGGGAGTCGAATTATGTCGGTAAATGGCCATGCTCAAGCCTCAAAGACAAGGCGTCAATGTGAGCCGTACGATGAGTGGAGAATTGGTGTGTGCTTAGTATACAGTTGTTTTGTATCTCGATATCCATTTACGTAGCTTTCCGGAGCCTGCGGCACGCTCACGATGAAGCAGCTCGTCACGAGGCTAGAGATATTACAAAAAAAGTGTGTAAAGCAAGTCAAAGATATTTGTGACAATTTTTATCAGTTTTTATGTCATGGGACATACTTATCACTGGTTAATCGTATGAGCTCTAGGTGCACCTCTGCCTGCCTCTTCAACTGTGATGATATTTTTTTTCATAAATAAATAAGTATAAGATTAGTTAATTTTTGTTTAATATATTTTTAATAGGCAGAACTTTAAGCAAAAGCCAATTAAGTGCGAGTTGGTCTCGCATACCGAGGCCGAGAGTTCTATGCAAACTTGTAGACAACCTCAGCTACCTCAGCTACTCATAAATTCCATGATTCTAGGCAGTGTGTCGATGATTCTAGGTCAACGGAAAGTATAGGTGAAAGATTTATTCCCTTGTGAAATCGCAAGGTATACAACATAAACGTTCATATCTTTTGATCTGATTTTTTTTGGATGTAACTAAAAATTTACGGTTTTCGAATGTTTTCCTTTTACATATGCTATAATACTTCGACTTATAATATATTTATGGTCAAGTATTTCACTTTACCAGGTTTACTGTAAGAAATCTCTTTTTTATTTAGAGATAAGCTCGCCTTTTGTACCTTTTTAAAATATCGCTTGCTGTAATTTTTTTTTCTGTTGTTCTATTGTGTACATTTAAGTATTACATAAATAAATAAATACATTGCTTCTTGCTAAATTTCATTATCCTAGGCCAACGACAAGTATCCTATATATAGGATCAAAAACTATAGTTTTTGATTCTCTTTTGCAATCGCAAAAAATCGTAAAATAAGGGACATAAATAATTCATATCTTTTGATCGCATTACTCGTAACTTACAAGTTTGATTTTTTCATAGCTGAAAGGAACCGTAAACCCTAGTATTTGACATAAATTTCAAGTTATAGACAGACGGACAGGCGGACAAATGGTAACGATCATATAAGGATTCCGATTTTTCTTTATGAAGTACAGAACCCTAAAAATGACTGTATGATTGAACCCTAGAAATTGTCTTTAACGTTTGTAAAATTATTATGATTTCTGCTGAAAAAAGGTCACTTTTTATCTACATTTGTATATTAATATTATAATAGATTTAATTTGTATTTTTGAGTGTTTGTAACGAATGTACTCAAAAACTACGAAACAGATCTTAAAAATACTTTAACCATTAGAATTCTTAAGTACTTTTGAGTTTATTCGTTAAAAAATTAAAAATACAAAGTATGTTTTCTCCTTATGATATTAGAATAGATAATACCTAATTGAATTGTTTTATGACGTTTGTGTCATCATTGTCTAGGATGAAAATATGTATTTTTTTATCTTCATGTAGTTGCTATTTGTTTGTTTATTTGTTGTTGCATTATTATAAAGAAATAGTATAGCAAACAAAAATATAGTCTTCCTAGTTGTAAGAGTTAACCGTACTGACCGTATGTTATCGGAACGTAGCGGCAGATCGTACGTACGTACGGTGCAGTAACCTTTTATTAAAAGGGCTTTCAGAAAAACGTGTGAGACGACTAACAAGGGATTTTTTATAACCCAAGCTTATAAAGAAAAAATGAAAACACCGATTGCAAAAGCATTGAGACAGATGACAACTTACCTAGTTTCTTGCAGGGGTCTCCAGCTCTAGTGGTAGTGCAATAACACTTTTCTTAAAAAGGGTAGCACATATGCAGAAATTTGACATTTTAACTAATTAAAAGATATGATACTGGGGCTTAAATGAAGGCAGTGTATAATATGTTACACATATATTTTTAAAGAGGGATACGTTATTCCTACTGAAGTTACGAAAGTAACCTTTTAAAAATCAGTGTCCGTTACGTCACGACATTGTATAGCTCTGCTATTGACGCAAGCCACAGACGCAAGCTATAAATTGCCCTCGCTAAACTGCAGTCGAGTTTAGAGTTTGAATTGTTTGGGAATTGTGAGGTAACTTTAGTGATGGCTTCGTTTCAACAGCTTTATAGCTTCCACTTCAAAGACCTAGTAGGCATTTGCACATTTCTAAAAATTCGATTATCAGAGACTTACTTTTTTCAGACTACGAAAAATCGTAAGGTACATATTCTTTTATTTATATGCTAACAGCCATAATTCAGTGGAATTATGAAGGGGAAAAAAATATCGGCTATTAAATGCAAAAACAGGAATTTGTGTATCTTTCATCCTGAATCCTTTTGTAAAAATTTAAGTACCCATAGTGAAGCGTGACTGGATAATCATATACGCTTATTGAATAACGTTAAAAGTTCAATAAGCAGAACAACTAAGACTGGGTTATGTTGAATAAAATATTTTTTTCACAATTTTTCGTCAGCGTTAATTCTCGAACGGATTAACCGATTTTGATACAATTTGCAACTTTGGACGCAGTATTTCAAAAAAATAGCTGATAATATGTGAATCAATCGGTACCCACAATACTTTATATATTATAAATAAATTAAAGAAGTTATTTAAAAAAATATTTTGTGGACAGTTTTTTTTCAATTCTTTTTTAAATTTCATACAATCTCCTAGTTTTGATTTTTAGGAAATCTAAGTTTGGTAAAACCCGATCGAATGACATTAACCGCGTTTCCATCAGTCAAGCTATTCAAAAGTTATGAGAATTTTACATACACAATTCTTCTGCACATTAATGCCATGTTGCGATCGAGCAGCATTCATTGTTATTCGGATGACAGTACAAGCGATGCTTTATACTCTGGCCGCAGCGGAATTTCTCGAGAACACGTCAACGAGTGCCGGAGCAAATTAGTGTCAGACATTGAAGCACAACTTTCCGTAGCTTCGGAATGGGGTCGATTAAATTTGGTCCAATACAAGCCCATTAAGACACAAGTTTACGCGTTTACCGCTAAAAAATCACCCTTTGTCGTATCACCTTGTTTTGAAAATACTTCCCTGAAAGCCACAGCCAGTATTGGAATACTTGGAGTCGACATATCGAGCAACGTTCAGTTTCGCGGTCACTTGGAAGGCAAGGCTAAATTAGTCTCTAAAAAGCTGGGAGTTCTCAGCAGGACCAGGCAGTACTTCACACCGGCCCACCGTTTATTGCTTTATAAAGAGCAAATTCACGCATTCACGCAAGATGTGGCATAACTCTTCATCTTTTATCGGATCTATCATGAGGAATGTTCCGAGGAACTGTTTGATTAATTCCTGCCACCGAATTTCACCATCGGACATCGCGACAAAATTCGAAATTCCATCCTTACCATCTCAATGTCTGGAAATCCACAACCGTGCCATTCACGAAGCATTTTCTGCCCCGCACTACTCCTATGTGGAACCAGCTATTGGTAGAAACTTTGCCAAACGGATACGACTCAGGGACCTCCAAGAAAAGAGCTTAGGTATTCATTCTTAAAAAGCCGGCAACGCAATTACAAAACCAGTGGTAGTAAAGTTGTCTATGGGCGGCGGTAATCACTTACCATCAGGTGAGCCTCCTCTCCGTATTATTTTTTTATAGAAGAGGGGGCAACCTCTACTATAAAAAAAATAATACATGCATACATAAGTACATACTGGCATCATCGTGAAAAAAAATAGTTGAAAAAAGTTCTTAGGACCTGAAAAGGAGAAGGTCTGGTAAAAATCGGGGCAATTCAATACTTTCTTATACTACTAATAATGTAGCAGGAAGTTAACAAAGGGCTACAACAATAGCTGTATACCTAACAACTTATACACAGAACTCGTAGACACAGAAGTAATGTGGTCTCATTGCTAAAGAGCGATCTCTGCCAGACAACCTTAGGGTAAAGGTAGAGGATATAGGGTAGAGAGATAATGCATGGCATTGTATGATGAAAAATTTGAGAATTTATTTTGATGTATGAAAAAACATTTTTCATTTAATCAGTCGCTGAAATGTTGGCATTTCATACAAAACTTGTATGGAAACAGTGAAATTTTGTCGGTGCGAATTTCAAATTTGACGCATTTATTGAATTTGAAATGGAATGGGAATCGGTTCAGTAGGGCTACTCTTAAGAACCGATTTTAATTTTAAATGAATATTTAATGAATTTTGAAGTATTTCGTATTCTGGACAACTATATTCAATTATTGGATTCGGCGACAGCGCCACACGGATTTCGAAATTTTTTGGAACTGCTTATTATTGCTTTTATTCGTTATTTTGTTTAAAACGGTACTTAAAATTCCCACTTGTAACACTAACTTGACGTGTAACGATGACATCTATTTCCAATAATTAGGTCGTTACTATACTAAATCAATGTGGGCAATATTGGTTTCAAGAGTAACGTTTTTTGACGACATTCGAAACATATTGTTTTTATCAATATTGGTTTAAGATTTATATTGTTTTCAAGCATCGACCACACAGCCCATAGACGCCTAATGTTCGATTTTCCGTATTGAATGCATTCTGGCAACTAGCTGAGGTAAGACGAAGCGGGATTGCAACTTCGTGATTGGCTTACTCAAGGCCACAGTGAAAGATAGTGATGTACAGAGGATCTGATTGATCGACACTGATTGGGTATTGGTGCATGGACATTTACATTGGAACTATAAATCAGATGTGTTGACAGAAGCCATTCGCCTGTTATTAGGGGTCTATGGGTTGTATGGTCGGTGTTTTCAAGAGTAGGCCTGCAGGTCTGTACCATGCGTAAAATATTTGTGTTTCAAAGTGATATGTCCATTTGGAAGTAGTTGTTTAACACATTCACTGCTTGAGCCCTTGAACAAAATATTACTTCCAATACTATATATTTTCAGACTGAAGAGTGCTAACTTTGCATTACGACCTGTATTTTCTCGTAACGAGACTCGTATTTAAATGTCCTAATAGATCTGATATCTCATCAGTTTTCTAAAATGTTTATACTAATCGATAGATCTTAAGTACTGATACTTAAGATACAGTAGCCCGTGGATCTTTGTAATATTGCAATCAGTGAGTTTACGGTAAACTGCTCCTCATGCCGCGTAGAGCATTTAAAATGCGAGTGATGGCGTAAACTTTAAAATTATAACATATTTTTTACTAGTTTACTAGTAATTTTACAAATTTAAAACCTACAGTAAGCAATATCAACAAAGTTCTTATGAAAGTCACAAGAGAAATTTTGGGAAAATGTACCATCAGCATGAAATAAAAAAGATTCAAATTGTCAGTTAAACCTAATACACCACAATATTCAAGGGCTGACGGATAATTTTTTTTTTTTGATATTTTATGTATTACAAAACATTGTCTAAAAAGCCACCAGATTATGTACAATTCAATAATCACCAACTTGTTCTTCAATCAGCTAGCTTGTTCATATTATCACTTTTATTCGGTGAAAGGATAGCGCCAGCCATGTTTAAAAATGACAATACAGATAAAGACATTTGCTTCGCCGGTGTATAATCTTTCTCCCTATTAAAAATTGGTTTTGCAAAAATTATCTTTAGTCAAATATAGTCATAAGTAATGAGTATATAATAGCAGACAAAAAAAACTGTAAGCATTACTGTAGAAAATAAAAGGCAATGTGACTTCAGTTAAACACTGCCTAAAGCTCTACAAGGCACAAGGTTCGTTATCAAAGTCAACGTGTTTTTAAATCCACACTAAAAGAATCCTTTCTTAATATTATTTCTCCTTTGATGAACGTGCTTCGCCGTCCAAAGTATTGCTGAATACGAGAAATACTGTGGTCAATTACTGATAATTACTCTTGGAAGGATGGCCGAACGCGAACGAAGTCGTGGGTACAGCAGTCGGTAATGAAAAAGCTTAAATTTAAAGAGCGTAGAGATATTGTGAGCCTTTCTGTCGAACAAGTTATTGAGATTGCTTTATTGATTTTGAGCATTAATTGCTATAACCGTACTAGCTGACCCGGCAAACACTGTTTTGCCATACATATCAAGAATTCATAGTGGACAAACAACGTGACCCGTAATTTATGTAAGTAAACGGGATTGTCCTTCCAGGAAGCCGAAAAGCATTGAACTTTATATGGTGGTCAAGTATTCTTAAATTTTCTAATTTTCCGCGCAGTTTTCTTATAAGAACCTTCTCCTGACAATTACAAACACAACAAAAAAGAATTAGCGAAAATAGTCTAGCCAGGGTTGATTTAGAGAGAAAGAAAGAAAGAAAAAAAATATTTATTTGCAAGAATATGGGTGTTACAAGTTGTTAAAAATAAATTAAGTTACCAACATATTCTACCATTATATGGTGTGCAAATATTTAAAAAATATATCATTATAAAATATTACATTTAAAAGATTCTATCGAATATTTAGAATTACTACCGGATCGGAACGCGGCCACTCACTGAGAAGATCCGACGGAAGAAACTCAGCGGGCTGGTCCTTTTTCTCTATTTTATGTACTTGTTATAAATGTACAATTTCATATTACAAAAGAATTTTTTATAATTACAAGTTTCATATTTTGTGCAATTAAATTTTTTATAAATTACAAAATGTTCACTATTTACAAAATTTTACTAGGTATATTGAAATTTTTTAAGGACAATTCAACAAACTTATATTTTTATCCATTAATATTTAATTTTATCGGCTAAAAATTCTTTAATATCATAATAAGTTTTATCTAACAGCAAATCAAACAACTTTGTGCGAAATTTATTTATAGGTAATGATTTAAGACTATCAGGAATATGATTGTATATAAAATAGACATACAATACACATTTTTTGTAAAAATATTTAATTTTTGATTAGGCGCATATAATTTTTTACTATTCCTAAAATATGAGTTACCAGTGACTTCAGCATTTGTTTTAAATAACTTTTGGTGCTTTTTTACAAATACGCATACATCTAAAATATACAAACATGGTAAGGGAAGTACCTTAAGAGACTTGAAAAGTGGTTTACAGGAATGTAACTGATTAACACCACATATTGCTCGAATACATTTCTTTGGACTCTAAAAATTCGTATCAATTCAACAGAATTTCCCCCAATAGGAATTCCATATTATTGTAAATTAGAAGAGACATATCCATGATATGCTAATAGGGAGGCTTTTACAGCCTCCTTTTTTTTAATTAAAGGTAATATATAGTATATATATACTAGCTGTATATATGTACTATATATTACCTTTAATTTTTCTCCCATGTCGATACGTGATGAGAAAATTAGGTAATTTTAAGATTTATATACAAGTTTACCTTGACAAGTTTACCTTTTTACGTTGAAAGTTGTACGTTAATTTTGCGACAAAAAAAATAAGAGTTGTAAAAAAAGTAAGTAGTAAAAAGGCAGAACAACGTTTGCCGGGTCAGCTAGTTTTTTTTTTATAATTAAAGGTCAAATTCGTAGCCCCTTTAGCCGCAGTCACGTTTAAGATGACAATACATTTAGAGAAATTTGTATTACTGTTGTGTGAACTTTCAATAAAAAAAATAGATTTTGCAATAACGTTCTTTAATCTAATATATACGAGATGAGTATATGATGGCAGACAAAAAAAAACTGTAAGCTTGACTGTAAAAAATAATAAGGCGTTACGACAGGCCCATGTTAGGCATTAAATATTGTTTTGTATTGACTTCAATACTGACTAAGCCCCACAAGACACAAGGAAAAAAAAGGATTTTTAAAGCACTTTGGCAAAGACAAAGTGCTTTAAAAACCAAAAAAAAAGTTCTTTCTTAATAAAAGTGTTTCACCTTCCAATGTATGTGTAATGTATGATTATGAGAAATACTGTGGTCAAATACAAATAATTACTCTGCAGGTATGTAAATTGCGTATAAAGTCGCGGGTACAGCTAGTTGAATAATACAACTATTTAACAAATGTTTTGTTTAATTTGTAATAACCTATTGTGACAACCCTACCAAAATAGGTAACAATTTTGAACGTTCTAAAGATGATTAAACTCTGTTCCCCTTATCTACTCATGCGCTATGAGTAAGTGAATGTTTCTTTTGTGCGTGAGTTTTGTGTGTATGTATCTATGTGAGGAAGAGTATGGTTATGGAATATTCTAGATCTGTCCTCATTAACAGTTAAGTTTATTAATCTTTTTAAATCACACTTATAACTTGCATAACATTTTCTTAGAGCCTACAAGGTTAGCTGCATAGCTGCCACTAGTGCTACTTGTATAGGTTACAAGTAGCACTAGTGGCAGCTAGCAACAAGTTTACAAATATGATTTAGATTCAGACTACATTGGCTTTTTTTGTTAAGCTTCCTAGAGTAATAAGCAAACTTCAAAGGAAAAAAATTTTTGTTCCAAAGAATGTTAGTCGAGTAAAACATTTTTAGGCTTAACTAAAAGTTACCACGATAACTCAAATGATTTAAACAGCTCATAATTTAACTTAATTCATTCAAATTGTAGTCGAGTATTCACTGCAAAAGCATTATCAGTAAGTAATCGGAGAGATTATAGTTAATGGGCAATAGTGGGCACTTTCAAACGTAGAAAAAAGTTACTTCATTCATATTCTGAAAAATCTAATAACCAGTGTGCCATTTACTGTCTAAGTACGTAAATAAAAAAATAAATTTGAAATACTTCCATAAACATTTACATTTACTCATACATTTGACAGACTATATGAATACTCCGTGTTTATAATATATGTATATTATAATATACCTATAACATACGCATGCGCTTAAGCAATGTTAGTATTTATGGACAATTTCTGCAAAGGCATTTTTCCACTCTTTCAGCAATAAAACGAAAAAAACCTTTAACGACACAAATCGTAGAAAATCGTTTTCCGTATTTTAATTGAATAGTCAACAGATTTCATTTTTACGCTTCGTTGAGTTCGTTTTCTATATTAAAATTCTTCTTCTTAACGATAATAATATTCAGATTTTTTTCAAACTCTTCAGGTAAATATGAGACTTTGTTTTTAAATTCTTTGTTGTACTTTAAAAAATATGTATTTTATTGATGCGCTGGAATTATTGACGTTAAATTAAAATAGCATATCTTT
Organism: Apodemia mormo; assembly: GCA_036924255.1. Classification (NCBI taxonomy): domain Eukaryota; kingdom Metazoa; phylum Arthropoda; class Insecta; order Lepidoptera; family Riodinidae; genus Apodemia; species Apodemia mormo. The sequence goes on along the minus strand of JAUPFN010000007.1, from coordinate 16,209,352 downwards.
ATATTATCAATTCATAATCTTCAATAAATTTCTTTTATTTAGGCGTATACAGAGGCCATTGTGATCTGGTGTTTGAAATTCTGATTTTAGCTTAAGCTTCGGATTCGTTTCCCGGCTTAGACAAGCATTTTTGTAGTAAGGATAAAATTTTGTACCTATTTATGTCTGTGTCTGAGTGTTTATTTTATGTTTTTGTATATCTATGTATTTTTATTGTTATATTTCTGAGCAATTAAAGACTATTAATTAGTTAAAAATATGAAAGCCTAGATTGAGATTAGTAGTGAAATAACCTGCAAAATATTTTTATATTTTAGTATAATAATATAAATACTCATATAATATTTTATATCTCTCTTATAAATCTATTCGTAATATATATTATGTACATTAAGATAAAAGCCAACATACGCGTTTTAGTAGGATTATTCTGGCTGCGCTTGTAAATATCAATTATATATTGATGAACCGCCGAATACATAAAGATTCTAGCTTCATGTGGTTCCGTTTATACTCGCGTATACGCGTATACATATATATGTAGGAACTAGGCATACATACGTGAGGGAATAATTTATTCATTGGTCGGTATCTCGGTTCGGAGGCAGCGTTGAAGGTAAATTTACTGCAAGGATCGCTTTTAAATTTTCAAGAACAGTGTCGGGAACAAAGGACTGTCGGACTTTATCAGAAGCTAAAGAGAGTAAAATGTGTCCATTGCACTAGCGGCTGGCGCATAGAACACTGTTTATAGCTTTCAACGACACCACAGCCACCTGTTCTGTCTCTACGAAAGCCTATTATACAGTAATGCAGTCTAGTTTATAAAGTCCATTATATATATTATATTGACAAAAGCAAGCTAAAATGCTGCCCCAATAAACATGTGAATATACTTGTGAAAGCCCAATCCATTTAGTTAGATTGTATTGCTAACATATACTTACAAATATCTATATATACCTTATAGTCCATATCGTTATTTCAAAATTTAAAAAAAAGGTTTTGAAAAGAATTATGCCTGAGCCTCTTTTGAAGAATAAAAGGAGAATGTCTTTCTTCCAGGCATTTTGTACAAGACGATTGATTAGCCAAAAGTAACGCATACTAGATGGTGTGTTTCTGTAAAATCGCGTTCGGGTCTGATATCACCACCTTACCTTCTTCTTTGGCATCCATAGACAATGCTCGATCGTCTCAATCTATCAAGTAGCTACCCTCTTTTTTGTACTATATACTATTAAATGAGCAATATTTGTATATCCATAAACTAGTTGTTATCCATAAACTACTCCGTTTGAAATAAAACTCTCTGTTGTTCAGACGATTAAAAAAATAGCATATGTTACTCTTGGATAACAGTAGTTCATTATTTACAAACATTTATTCTTTAGAATACAAATATAGAAGTAAGATGTATTTGTACTCGCTTTCACCCTAACCCTTGACGGCCTAATGAAATCTATATAAATTTGCAACATGAGGGTTTATGGGCGTTAAAAATTATTAATCTTATATTTGGTGAAATTGAATATTTATGCGGTGGTATTTTCATGCGAGTATTTTTCCAGTGGAATATAGTTAATATGTATAGTTAATGTTTTTCCCTGTGTTGATTTCAGGCTCTTTTGGAGAATAGGCCGGCTGCCGTTCTGCCAGGCAGTTTGTAAAAGGCGACCGATTGGCTATGCGAGTCACTATCACCGTGGCTGCTAGATGGTAGAGTTTTGCATTGTCTCGCCCGGGTTTGGTACCACCGCCTTACTTATTCCTGCCGCAATAGCGTCAGTGCTTGTCATTGTCCTATTCCGGTTTGGTGTCGGTAAACTTATATATACATTAGACCTTGCCACAGGATAGCAACGCACCATTAACATTTTTTGTGTCTATAGGCAATGGATGACTCCATCGGGAGACCCATCTGCTTGTTTGCTATCTTATAATATTAAAAAAATGTTAAAATCGCTTCATAGTGTTAGTATAGTTCAAAGCGTTGCCCTTGTAAGCCACGAGCTGTTGGTGCTGAACTCCACCCATAGAATGCATTTTTATTTCCGTTTTGTCACTTTTTGGTATGCTTCAGTACTTTTCGTTGTTTTTCGTTTTTGTTTGGAAATTGATTTTTCCGATGAAAATCAACTGTTACGTAATTTTTTTGTGAGATAATGCTACAGATATTAATATTTAATTAACATGTGACTGGTTACTGGTTAAAAAAAATACCGTGCTATTCTCGGTCATCCAAGTACTGTTGACTTAACTTACAAACATTAATTAATTGATACATCAGGCCTTACAAAACTTTGAATGACGTGTGGATATCCCATTGACTAGAAGTGGTAAATTCGCATGCAACACAAACTATCGCATATATCACCTTACTGTCTTCACAGAGATTTTTGAGCTTGATGAGCTCATAAAGTTTGTCGAAAGCTGTAAACTTTTAATGCATAGTTTTTGAGCTCTAAAATGTGATTATTGTATTGGTTAAAAAATATTGCTTTTATGACGAGAAAACAATTACTTTTCAAACTTTACATCAACGATAACTCCCGATCGAATCAAGAATCAACTACACAAAAAAATACGCAAAGAAGAAAAGCAAATTAGATTTTGAAATCAATTGATAGATTAGTTTTGAAATTGCTTCAACATATTATTTTTGGAGTTTTTTTAAATCTACTGGGCCGAATCGGTTCAAATTATCAGAAAGTGTAAATTCGGTGGAACCCAACTGCGTTTTGACTGCTCTGCGCTCAAGCCATTGAAAAGTTATGAGTGACTTACACATATACATACACAGTACCCACACACACACATTCAACATACCTATAGACATACATATAATATATGTATAATCTTTACAAAAATGGTCAGAAAAGCTTTATAGAACTTCAAAAAGTGGAGATATGATGAGAACTCGATTATCGAAAATTAGGGTTAAATTGGTAACTTCCTTTAGCGGAAAGTTAAAAATCAAAGTACACACTACACTATACACACAACATAATATTATATCAATTATGAATATGAAATATCTAGTGACTAAGTGTCACTATCTCAAGACGGTCTATAGTTCATATGAGTCTCGGACCAACACACTATTACGGAAACAGGGATACCATTATTATTTAATAACTTATTTATTTTTTAATCTAATTATAACACAAAAACATTTTAACAAATGTGCTAACAGAGGCTATAAATAAATACAAATAAAAACTTTAAGTGTATCAATTCCTTACTAGAACCACAGAAAAGTACTTGTTGTAACAAACTACTTTCTCCAGGCTATCTAACTTTGGTCTTGGACTTCGAAAGCAAGACTTAAGTTAAATACTTCGGTGCTACACTGACTTGACCGTTATAAAATCAATGCAGACTTAACAAGTTTGTACTGGGTAATAGGTTGGAAGTTCGCGTGTTAAGGGTGCTCTAAACGGGTAACATGAAAACTTAAATCGATTTTCCTCTTATCGTTTTTATAAAAGAATCCTAATAATACAGTCTTTTGTCTATGAAAATAGTGTTCTTGGATGAAATTTAATGAAAAATATTAAGAAGATATAAGAAACACAAAAACATTTTAAATTTATATTCTTTATTAGTACATTTTTTTATTTCATTGGATAGCAAAAAGCTAATGGTTCTCCTAATAGAAATAGAAATATTTCGCCTAAAGTGGCATCCCATACTAAGTACCTGAACGAGACGTTGCGGAACTATACCGCCTAGCAGTTATAAGTCATGACGTCACGAATGTCACTTGCTACATTCGCGAATGCGAATGCGAATATTTCACAATGCGAATGTGCGAATGCGAATGTTGACTGTCCAAAACCAAAAACATCTCAAAAATAATCTAAGACCATAAAATACGATGAGTGGGTTAAATTTTATAGTAATTTTCAAAAACTAGTGTACCTAAAATCTTCAAAAAATATTAAAATTACTTATACGAGTCATAGTTTATATAAATATATCTGCATACCCACATGTTTAAAGCTTATAGCTTTGTGAACAGTTTCAAGGGTCAAGGGACTATGCTGTCTAGGTTTTTAGGTTAGATAGAACCATTGATGTTGCAGTACGCAATGCGTACTACTTTTTTTAGTAGTACGGCCGGCCATCAATCGGCCATCAATTTCTAAACTGTTATGTCAAGATAAACATAAAGTGTTAATTTTTACTTATTATTAAAATATCTAATGGAATATTAAGATTTGTTAATTATTTAACATATTTAAAATTAATATGATTTTTGAGCTGAAATTAAGTCAACTATTTGATTACGGTAATAATTAAGTAAATAAACTATTAGAATAAAATATTATAAAAGGCCTGACAGATATGTTTTCCAGGCATTCGTTTTTGTGAAATTGAGAAGTGAAGTGTCGTAACATACAATAAATTGTCATCAGAAGTGTATTTTGTATTTAATGTTTAATAATTAATTAATATAATCCAATATTCCGTCAGTTGTTGTTTAAATTGATAAATCTTTTACCCTTTTACCAAGTGGAGCGAACAATATGTTGGCTATATGACAAGACTGTTATCAGTTCTGGACCTGATAGTTTTTTATTTGCTCCGTTTCTTGCCAGTGTATCAGCTGTGTCATTGCCCTGAGAGATACTGTGTCTTTTTATCCATTACAGGATTATTTGGTTCGTTTCTAATGCTGCTAATAATGATTTGTGGAATTTTCTTATTTAGGCGCCACATTTCCATGGTTTTTAAACGAAAAGCTACGCTGGCTGCTTCTTGTTGTATTACCAGATGTAGTGGTCTAAGGTTCAACAGGACTTCTAATGCTGCTGTTGGTGTATTTTTCATACAGCCAGTTGTTACAACACAAGCCAATCGTTGAAGTTGTTGTAATTTATTTTTAGTTGAAATTTGGGTGGTTTTAGGCCACCATATGATGGAGCCATATGTTATCATTGGGCGTATCACTGCAATGTAGAGCCAAAGGAAAACTTTGGGTTTAGCACCCTATTTTGTCCCCACTACGCGCTTATACTGACAAAATGTGATATATGCCTTCTTGATGATGTGCTCCTTATGAGGATTCCAGTTTAGTTTGTTATCTAGGTGTATACCACATGAGGTCCCGGGTTCGATTCCCGGGTCGGGCACATAAGAAAAGTGTTTTTTCAGTTTTCTAAGAAACACAAAGTTGCCCGGGATTGGAAAGTGCCCGATTGGCGATAGGCTTGCCACCTATCACATTTGTGGGACCAAGTATCTTCGGCTAATCGTGGGTGCACTTGTTGTACCTCTGCCTACCCCTTCGGCGATATGGGCGTGAAGATGACAGTTTTAGTTCAGTGCCAAATAATTTAGGCAAAATTAAGTTACTTATTTTTCTCTTGTTTGTAAAGAGTACTAGTTCAGTTTTCATGGGATTTACAGAGAGTTTGTGTTTGTTACACCATTTTTCTACTATAGCCATAGCTGATCTCATCAAGCTGCAGAGAAGATTTTCTGAGTTCCCATTTATTGTTATCGCCAGATCATCTGCATATCCAGTTGTTGGAAAACCTTGATCGTTTAGTATTTTGATAAGTTTATCAACGACAAAGTTCAATATAAGTGGAGACAATACCCCACCTTGAGGACACCCTCGTGATGTCATCGCATAGGTGTTGTTGTTTATTGTTAATCTAATTACTCTTAATTTGAGTAGGTTTATCATCCATTCTCTTACGGTCTCTACTACCCCAACCTATCTAGGGCAGATTTGATGCTTTCAAAGTTTGTTTTATCAAAGACGCCTTCAATGTCTATAAATGCTCTTAGTGATTGAGTTTTCTCAGACAGTGCCGATTGTATTCTATTTACTACGGCACATAGTGCTGTCTCTGTTGATCTTCCCTTTCTATAGGCGTGTTGTTGACAGTGTAGAGGATTGCGTGTTAGCACATGTTCTAAGTATCTGTCATTTAATTTTTCTATTGTTTTAAGCAAAAAGGAGGTAAGACTTATAGGTCTGTATGCCTTTGCTTCTGCATAGTTGGATTTCCCTGGTTTAGGTATAAATATTACATTTACCTCTCTCCATTTTTGAGGTATGTATCTGTAAGCTATACAGGCCTTATAGATATTTGTGAGGTGTTGTAATATGTTTGTGATCCCCCATTGTAGAATTTCTGGGAAGATGCCGTCAGCACCGGGCGATTTAAAAAGTTTTAAAGTAGCTTTCTCTTTTGTTACAATGTTGTCTGCTATTTGCCAGTCTGTGTGAGAAGGTTCATGTTTACTTTCATTCTCCCATTTTGAGCTATTTACTGGTGTGCTATCTGGAAAGTGTGTTTGGAGAAACACTTCTCATATTTCTCTATTTGAGTTTGTGTATGTACCATTTTGTAACACATCTGCATATACATGTAAATCTCTTATAATTTTGGAAAGGCTTGACTGATTGAAACGATCGATTGGGTTTATCTAAACTTATATTTCGTGGTCCTTGTAAAACCCGCCGGATCAAAATCGGTTGATTTATTCCAGTGTTATCACCAACAAAAATTTTGTGTTTTTTCTACGTATCTTCGAAAATTTTCAACCAATCGATTTTGTACCAAAGTCAACGTCACTTTTAAACCTCAAAAACTGTGTTGGATGCCGCTAGAACGCTCAAAAAATCATCATTTTATAAAGAAATAAAATAGTGTCGTTTTTAACAAACTGTGGGTTCTCGAACTCGGAGCATTAATAACATACTAATTTAATTATACATATATAGTTAATAATTAATAATCTAACTAGCAAAAAGCAGAACTTTGTAAGGGCTCGCAAAGTTATACTATCTAGTTATATTGTTAGAAAAGTATTTTTATGAGAATTACATCTTTTAATGTATGGACTTTATTTATAATTATCTAGCCTAAAAAACTCAGTGTATTTTCACCTAAACATTGCATTCGCATCAAAGGCCCGCGTCGTCAGGCTTTGGACTAGGAATATTTGGTTTTTGTTTGTTGGTATTTTCAAGGAAAAATATGTATTAAAAATGAAGGTTGATCTTATAAAACACACATTTTTGACATTTTGCTGAAATAATTGTTTTTTTTTCTAAAATCAGAAAGTTTGTCAAAAAATGTTTTATTTAAATAAACCTTCAAATTTTTTTTGGACTACGCTGACACGAAGAATTAACGGTAGACACTCAGCGAATACATTTTTCGAATTTTTCTCTCGGAGAAACCCTCGGAGTTCGATTCCAGAGTCAAGCAAATGAAAAAAAGTGTTTTGTCAGTTTTCTGATAAAACAACTTTGCCCGGGATTGGAAAGTGCCCTACTGGCGATAGGCTGGCCACCTATCACATTGTAGGACTTAAGTATCTTCGGCTAACCGTGGATGCACACGTAGTACTTCTGCCTACCTCTTTGGGGATACGGGCGTGAATATACCTTTTTTAGCTTTTTACCCTCGAGCTAAGATTGGGAATTTATCTCAATACAATATAAATCAATTAATACATCTGCACTATTTCGCAATAAGTATATTGTGAAACCCTCTAACGCTCTATTTACTCTGTTCCCAGCAAACATCCCTGCTCTAGACCTAAATTCCCCTTGTGCCTCCCACAACATTACTTCGAACTTCCCTTGCATTATCCTTTCAATGATTTAATCATACACCTTCGATGCCAAACTGATCAAACTGATGGCCCTATAGCTATTGCAGTTTATACTTGAACCTCGCCTTTATACGAGGGCACAAAAACCGCGCACCGCCAGTCAAATGTGAAGAAACAATTCATGAAGTAGGTAGTCTCTTAATAAGTTCAAAAATTCTAATAGAAAACGTATCTTCTATCAATTTTAACTCGTTAATTTAATAAGAGATGGCGTTAGTAGTAATAAGATTCTAATACAAATTGTACCTTCTATTTTTTTATTTTTATAAAATGGTTCTTTTATGGTAGATAACAAATCTAGACATGAATATAAACTACCACGTCGAAGCTCAAACCTAAAAAATGCGATATTTTTTCAGTAAAATGTACCACAAAAGTGCACAGAAAGTCGCCTAGTGTAATAATATAACCGATATGTTGGAGCTCGAAAAACTCAAAAATCTGTGTTTAGGAATATTGTTAACTGCTTTAAACTTAAAATGAACCTTAGCGGAAAGTTTCAGAGATGGATAAGAATTTTTAAAGTAGGTCTCAAATTTTTGTTAATTTAATCAAACCAATGTGAATTCGAACAGCTCAAAAATCTATTGTTAGGCCGTTAGAAAAATCAACAAAAATCATCATTTATTCAAAAATTAAAATAATCTCATTTTCAACAAAATGTAAGGCTAATGGTAATGTATAGGCTAAAAAATTAATCATGTTATATATAATGTAATTTACTTATTTTTATTTATTTAAAATTTATTGTATACACTTACGTATGTAAAATTTTACAAACACTGAATTAAATAATTAAGAAACATGAGGTCTTATAAATACAAGATTCAAGATAAAAGTTCTCTACATTTAAAAAATTTCTTAACGTCGTAAATAATCTTTTTAGGTCAACCATCAGATTTGGAATAGCGAATCTCATCAATCTCTTTGAAGGGTCAGTAAATAATTGATTTTAATTAACTAGAAACGACACTGTCGTTTTTCGCTTTAACTTATTTTTGCGGCTTCTTAATGTAGACGTTCTAAAAGTGAATCGTTCAAAAAGTTTGAAATCGAATTAAATTCGCCCCTTTAACTAAACTCAATTTTCTTTCACGACTTCATTAAGCGCAGCCATTCCGGTGAGCCTCAGTAATGACCTCAAAGGGCGTTAAATCAAGATCGAAGACAAAGATAAAAGTAACTGAAATTTAATACTTATATCAAATATCACTCTTAGTTTTACTTTTTATCTGATTGGTTAATAGCGATCAGTTTTATAAATGAACAAAAATCTGTCGGATTATACGCCATTATTTAGTTGTTACTCTACTGGTATGTACAATGATGGTACTGCGTTGACATAGGAAAAACGTATCTATTTAAAGCTACACGCCAACAAATGGATAGCGGACGTGTTGATTTCTCTTTTGACGACGAAACATGAACGTCGCTTTAAATACTGGCATTAGGATGACAAAGAATAAATAAGGCTGTGGTACCGGTACGAGCGAGTCATTCGAGAATTCCATCACTTAGTAGTTACAATGGCCCTCACTTTCAGCCTTTACCTTTTTTTAAATACAGATCGGCTATTCTTTGTATAGTACTTGCACCAACACAGGTTAAATGTAACTTATCTATTTGTAACGGAAAGTAATGAACAAATAACTTTCACGTCCATCTGAATATAGGCGATGACACGGTGAACAATAAGAGGTAGCAAAAAGCTGAACTAAGTGTATTCAACGGATCCATGCTCCATAGGCTCAATAGGCATTAAAATCACATAATATTACATTTTATCAATGACTAAAGATATTTTACTACACAGCTAAAACCTTTATGTATACGAACGACAACGAATACAGTGTGTTTATAGGATAGATTTACTTATAGTTGATGATTTATAATATAGCCACAACTTAAAAAAAGCGTAAGAAATTAAAATCTCTTCCACGTTTGACAACTTACTTTCACATAAACCAATTATTGAATACTAACTGTGCCGGCGACTTCGTCCGCATTGAAAATTTTCTAAAATAAAAGTAGCCTGAGTTACTCCTTATTACCGTGATTTAGAATATACCGTCACGTTGTTTTATCCACATAGTTTCCGTTTCCGTGGAATTTTCGGGATAAAAACTATCCTACGTCCTTTCTCAAGTCTCAAATTATCTTTGTACTAAAATTCATTTAAATCGGTTTGGTGGTTTAGGTGTGAAGAGAGATAGAGAGACAGACAGAGTTACTTTCGCATTTATAATAAGTATTAGTATGGATTATGATGCGTATCAAAGGCATGGAAGCCTGTGTTACGTTTATTTTTACGAAAATTAATTTATTTTTAATTCGTATTAAAAAATAAAAAATTAGATTTCTGCATTTCTGCTTTCTGTCTCTTCCGACTAATCCCTGAAATGGATGGACCGATTTTGACGGTACTTTCACTGGCATATAGCCGATGTAATAAGGAGTAACTTAGGCTACTTTGGTTTAAGAAATTTTCACTTTTGTTTTAGAATTGTCATGGCGACAGTTAGTCTTATCGATGTATTAATACATGAAGTAGATACTTTGTACCGCTTTTTGCGAGAATTGCATTAACGGTGGAGGTTAACTAACGATTAATTTAGCACAGTTAAAGTTTGCATTGCGGAGGAATGCAGAAACTTAATATTTCTGAATAAAATGCATTAGAAATATATTAAATTAATAAAAACAAACATTACACACACTACATTCTAATTATATACACACAAATATAGTATTTTCTTTACGTCTAAAATCTGTTGACAAATTTAAGAATTTTTATTGAAACGAACAGCACAGCTAATAAATAATACTTATTTTTCAATGTTGCACTTTATTTTTTAACTTTAGAAAAGAAAATATACTTTTTTTAAATATATTTTTTCAAAAAAATGTGCCAACCTTAACTATACACTCGATTGGATGTGATGAACATTGAACTTAATTATTAAAGACAAATTCTTGCCGAAATTAGCACCAATACGATGATGAAAAAGATGAAAAACAAATCTAGCAAAGTTAACACAAATAATAGTAATTTAATGTTTAATATTACATTCATTGAATGTGCATAATGTATATCAAAACGACGTAATCTCTAAATCTGTTTGCAAAGTCGGTTTTATAATATTGCTATGTAAATACGCAGAAATTTGGTCGCTTTGTAGCAAAGTATCTTGATTACGTACTATGGGATCCACAACGTTACTTCATTAAACTCGATTCGTAACCGCAAAGCCTTCAATTTGAGAATCATCTTAAAAGGACTGTTGAATTATTCAAACCTTGAATTTTTGACGAGAATCTTTATTCACTGTATCTAAAAGAGAATTTATGTAAATACGACTTACTCAATAACTTCGCAGTTCAAGAAAGTTGTTTTATTAATTTTTCTATGAATGTATTTCTCGATTCTAATGCGCATCCGCAAAATAAAAAGGATTAATCGTTTAAAAACAAGAAATGTTTTAAGTTCTCATATACATTTCCTTTCTTATTCATCTTCACGTCAAATTGACTTAAGCTTTTCAACAACCAAACACGAAGGCTACAGATTTGCCGTCTTCTAAATAACCGTTATCCAACATCTCGCCATTTGAAGTATTTTAAAGCCCATTTAATTAAAATTCTGCTTTATACAAATGTCAATACAGCGTCAAATTTGCCATTTTGGGTAAAAAATGGGACGAACGTGAAAAAATGCGTGAGTACAAGATATTTGAATTCAAGGCTCTTGCCCATTAGTTCAGCTAGCAAAAAATTGCAAAATTCCCAAAAAATCACTTTTTTTGAGTCTTAAAGAGCCAGGAATCTATATTATCCTTGTAATAAAATTGTAAAAGTTTGTGTACATTGAAAATATTTTATAAAGTTCTTTTAAAGGACACTTTTTAATCAATACTAAAGCGAAAACTGCATTTTTTAATTTCTGTCTGTCTTTCTGACTGTACGGTACGGTACGGTGTGTATAACGACCTCGCATTACGCTAAATCTTCTAAATGGATTTAAATGAAGCTTAGCATGATTTGAGCTCATACCACAGATTACTAAAAAGTGACTTCGTAACTCATACTTCTAGATAGGACTTTGGATACTTTTGACGTGAATACGTCTTTAAAATTGCCAGCATAGGGGGGGACAGTTCAAAAAACGGATGATAACAAATCGGAGGATAAAGTTTGGTGTTATAGCTATATATCTATCACCAATACCCAAAATCAAATTATACCACTGGATAGCTAAAGAATCAAAGAAGTTGATAAGCTGAACGCGGATAACGATGCTTCGCGAATAGTGGAATAGGAAGAGCCGCCATTTTTAATTAATTTTACTGCGTTACATATTTCGCATAATATGGTATATCTTTAGACTCAGAGCAACTATAAAATTCGATTACATTTTATTCAAAAGCTTGTAAAGATTTATTGATTGTATAATTATAAAAAATAATTTTCAACGTAATAGTAAATATATATGGCTCTTAAGTAAAAATTCAGAGCAAAATTGTAATCAGCTACAAAAAAATCTTTTAAAAGTTATATCAAAATACAAGGAATATATAACGTCTGAAAGATATTTTAAGTAGCAATCTATGATACCCATGAACTTCCATATGAAAAAGTGAAGAAGTGTCGAGAACGCAAAAAGATGAAGGCGTCCGAACCGATCAACGATGGCAATTGGCAACTGCACACTGCTGGCCTTAAAGGCCTTTACAACTTTACCGGTCGTGGGTTCGCGCGGAGTGCTCAGTCAGAGCTTAAAGATGTGGATTTGTACGCCCTCCATCCTAAGGGTGTCTCTTGTGTGACCGATACTCGGCTTAGGGGTGGCATCGTGATTTGTGATAAGAAGGTATAGCGGAATTGTCCCGTGTATAGAGTTTTGGTATGTTTCGTTGGCCACAGTTATCAGGTCGTCGGGATCGATGAGAACGTGGCGGGGCCTACGTTCGGGATTAGGATCTGGGATGTAGCCTGCCGCGGCTAACCCCAGTGGGTTAGGGTGTGAGTTGGTAGGATTGAAATACCTTTTGAAAATATAATCTAGTATTTGTTCTGTACTACTTACAACGGATGCAAATCTGTATGGGAGAGATGGGTAAACGCTACGCAAGCGTATGATAGAATAGACCTTTCGCAAATTTTGTCTAAGTGACACGAGTTTGGGACACCTGATGTGATCGACCTTTGAGTGGAGAATGAACCCACTACATGGAATTGAAATCAGCGGTTGTTAGGTACTCTCGTATGATGAGAACGAGTCTGTCGGATTCGGCATAGCTTGTATATTAAGCCATTGTACCAGATCTTATCGAACGCCTTCGCGACGTAGATAAATAGAGCTACGGTGAGAATTTGCAGCCCTGGGGCTGCATTTAAAGAATTTAAAATGTACTATATGATTCAGTGCACTTATTGAGTGCAAGAGTGAGCTGCTCGGAAACCGAGCTGCTCATTTATTATGACACCATTTTCGTGAACAAATGCCCTAATGCAAGATAGTAAGATTTTTTCGTAGATTTTGCCTAACATATTGATTAGGCTAATGGGGCGGTAACTACTGATATTATTTCGGGATTTCCTCGGCTTGAGTATTCTTGTGACGGTGGTTTCTTTACACTCGTCCGAAAACGCGCAACTTTCTAGGAGTGCATAATAGATGATGCACACTGGTAGGTATATAAGGCAGAGAGGGAGGTATTTAGTTCTTTTGTGATTTTATCAGATTACCCCGGGGCTTTTTAATTGCGTAGGTTTTTGATTATTTCACACACTTCTTCGGTATCGGTGAGTAATAGCGGGTCATCAACTATAGTAGCGCCACCCTACGCTCTACTTCGTTATCCACAAGATGGGCGTGATCTAGACCACCTAGGTCCTTAGGCTAGTTTGCGGGGTACATTGTGATTGGAACGACGAATGAAAAATGTTACCATCGCAAGTTATTATGCATGACGCAGGCGTGTTCACGGAAAAGATGCACAGCTGTGTCCATGACACAGCCAAAACCCGTTTTTATCTTAAAATGCAGTACAGTTCTCTTGGGAGAGTGGGTGGAAGTCAAAATGTTTATTTAATGGTAATTCATTAACGCACGATCTGTTTTTATTTTTTATTTTTTTCGTTTAAAAGGCGGTACTTTAAAAATTGTCCCACAAATATTTCAAGGTCATCGGTTATGTAGTTCAGAAATTACAGATATAATAATTTAAAATTTGAAACCCGGATATACAGGATATACGGATATATTGAATATACGGCACATGTTAGGCATTAGTGGGCATTCTATTGTACATATTTGCTATATGGATTTTTTATTCAAGGGAGAGATTGTTTAGATTTGATATTATAATAGTCCAGGGCCGAATCTATGGGAGGCTTACCGGTTAAAGCAATCATTTTTAAAAAAATACTTGTTTGTCCAAGTGCCTAGCATTCAGCGCATGTTTTCTATCAATTATTGGTTTGAATATCAAAAGTTGTCGATTCGGTGCTGCCTACCCCGCAACGGAACCGAGTGTGTTGATACTAACATAATTTTAAGTATTTTAATATTTGAAAAATGCCTTTTTTCAAAAGATACAGCTGATGAACGTTTGTAGAGTTATAACTTTTGAACACTTGATTCGATTTTTTAAAATGATTTTTATCCTGTCTTTAAATACTAAAATATTGTAGAAGGTAACAATGAATTGGTTGAAAAATCTCGAAGTTATGTAGAAAAACACTTTGTTCTAAAGGTTCTTTTTTCTAAAAAAGAGTTGTTATTAAGGTTCTTTAATAACAACTCCCGAACCGATAAACTGATTCTAATACAATCGCGGCGCTGTACGCACTTTTTTAAGAAAAGGAGCAGGTTAGATTTTATAATCTATCGACAAATTTATCTGGAAAAATATTATTACTTTGATATTTATTGAGGTTTTTAAAAAAAATCACTTAGATCCTACACCGAATCAGTTCAAATTTTCAAGAAATCTAAGTTTAGTGAAATCCAATCGCTTGCCGTCAACCGGGTTTTAATCGGCCAAGTCGTTCAAAAGTTACATACGTGTGTATGGTATGAGGTTTACATACACCTACACACACGCATACAAACACGGTCAGACATAGTGACGTAAGAAAGTGTCTTCACGACCGCATCCCCGAAGAAGTAGGCAGAAGTACAACAAGTGCACCCACAATTAGTCTTAGTCCCACAATGTGACAAGTGGCTAGCCTATCGCTAACCGAGCACTTTTTTCAATTCCGAGCAGCGTTGTTTTTATTAGAAAACTGAAAAAACACATTTTTGAATTGCCGAGCCAGAATTTTATTGCTATAAATAAAAAAATCCAGGTCCGATTCCTGAAATATAATAACCCAAAATGGTTTATAGGACTTCAAAACGTGGAGGACTTTTTTTATATCATAAGATAGCAAACAAGCAGATGGGACTCCTGATGGAAAGCGTCACCCATCGCCTATAGACACCAAAGGTGTTAATGGTGCTATCTTGTGGCGAGGTTTAATGCCACATACATAGCTTTATTTATTTTTATTTATATAAATTCTTTATTGCACAAAAATAGTACAAAGGCGTAAGTTAATGCTATTAAGCATTTTCTCACAGTTTACTTTTCGTGATGCTGAGAGAAAAAGCTTGGGTAGTGGGTAATAAATTAATTACGAGCTATTAATAAAACTAAATACTACATACTAAATTATCATAACTCACCTATTAATTATTAAGCTTATTTTACAACAAATCATGTAAGAATTATAAGAAAATTCATTTAAATACTACTTACAAAAGTTTACCGGCTACCTTACCCTCCAAACCGGAACACGTCAGTGACAAACACTGACGCTATTGCGGCAGGAATAGACCCGGTAATGGTAATAGAACCGGGCGAGACAATGCAGAGCTGCATTAGCTAGTAGCCATGATGGTAGCGACTCATTAGCCAATCTTTCGCTTTTTATCAACTGCCTGGCCGAACGGCAGATAGTTTATTCTTCAGAAACGGCCCGGACCAACACTCCGTGTACTTGATTGTGATCGTAAAAAATAAACATTTATTACTGATTTATTCTGGTTCAGTATAGTCCGAACGAGAAGCCAAAATATTTATATAATTAATATACAACATATTCGAGTTAAATAATTAATATACATAATAGTGCGCCGTAGCAGGGCAAATAATACGTTATGGCCAGCTCGTACTTCAAAGTCTCGGTCAGTTTAAGGTTTAAGTAAGCAAGGATTAGTTTTTGCCCTTCGTCGAGGGGCTTCACCACATTGAAATTCAAATGCTTTTTCAAATTTTGCAAACACAAAGCCTTAAAAAATGTGACCGTAATTCAACTAAAATAAAAGTATAGTATAGTAAAATACAAAATTATGAAATAGGTTTCCCTGTTAAAGAAGCATCAAATTTGCATAAAATAAACAAAGGTGTAAGTTGCACACATTGTTGTGTTTGATGTGCATTGGCAACCAATGATTCCAAACAATAGCTCAATCCAGTGCGACTGAAAACATCAAATAGTTGAATAGAGCTACGAGGAATAATTCATGAACCACTCGCGAAATGTGTACCAACATTGTTTTAACTGACGTTACCACACCAATAAAAACGTCGAAGTCTTCGAACATTCAAATCATTATTTGTGTTTTTTCAGAACACTGAAGAGGTGTGGTTAAAATTAAAGTAATATAAATTTCATCAAAATCTGTACAGATGACAGTCTTCGATGCCTTGGGTTTAAATGAGTAATGATCTGGATAAATATCCAGTCGTTAAAATGTTTAAAGTGTTATTTTTTACTTTATTTAAAAAAAAAGTATAAACAAAATTATTATATTTTTGCTTTGTAAAAAGATTTCATATAATTCCATTATGTTTTTTGGCTGACAATCAAATTTATACTGATTTTCAAAAACAAATATGACAACAAAATATTTGCTATTTAGCTGTCACATTGTATATAATTTGACAAAAGAAAAAGATTCGTCTATTCGATTTTAAATCGAAAAAAGCCCCCCGAACAAAAAAATACCTACATGCTAGGTATTTTTTTGTTCGGGGGGCTTTTTTCCCGTTTTATCCCATATAAATTTAAAGATCTATCCAGGGTTCCTGAAATACAGGAGAGAAATTATTCTTTACCTTACTTTGCTGACTGATTTAACTTTCAGTTTACCCTTCCAACTGAAAAACTACAGTCACAAGCACTGACGGTTTTGAGGCAGGATAGATATTGCGGCGGTACCAGACTCGGGCGAGCCGTTGCAGCACTCTACCACCTAGTAGTCACTTGGTAGTGACATATTTAGTCAATCTTACGCCTTTTACAAACCTGGTAGAATGGCAGATGGACTATTTTTTATTTTTTGTCTAAGTTACTGATGACTAAGTCATTTTTATGTAATTCATACTTGCATACTATCCATACTAATATATACTTCCATACTAATATTATAAATGCTAATCTGTCGGTCTGTCTTTTTGTGTGGCTGTTACGCTTTCACGGCTAAACTGCTGAACCGAGATTAATAAAATTTTGCAAGGAGATAGTTGAAAACACGGGGTCAAACATAGGCTAATCTTTTTCCAAAAATCAATCCCTAAGGGCCGAGATAAAGGCTGAAAGACTGAAGAAATTTACTTTACGGCGAGGTATTTCGACGCACGTCAATTCTATAGAAAATGGGCGGCGCGGTATGTTCTGAAACCGCTGGGAAACGTGTTAATTTTCGGATAAATAAATATAGGACATCAGCTGAAAACTAAAATTCAGCACATTCTTTTTTGTATTTACAACTAAATATCACCATATAAAAATCATGTGGAAAATTAGAAATATATTTGTTTGAGATTTTTTTAGCCTGTTTTCGGAATTAGCAAATCATTGTAATGAGTTAGCACATTCCTTGGATAATATCTTCAGGTATATCGTGTAATTCTTGTAAAATTGTTATTTAACAATCAATACAAAAAAACGTGATTTAACTAACCAGTTTTTTTCCCGTTTGTCGCGATGCCTCGCCTTAATGAAAAGGTAATCCACTCGCGGGCGAACCTGCGCGGGTCAGTCAGTTTATATTAATAGTATAAATATAAATGCGAAAGTTTGTATGGATGGATGTTTGTTATTCGATCACGCAAACACTACTGAACGCATTTGAATAAAATTAGGTTCACAGACAGATGATGAATGGTTCCAGAAATAGCACATAAGCTACTTTTATCGCGGAAAAATTAAGTGATCCCACGGGATTCGCCAAAAACTGTTATAATACAGCGGGCTGCACGCTGCAGCTAGTAGCTTATATTTGCTTTATGCTGTCTAATAATGAGGTTGTGAAGCAAATTAATAATAAACCTTAAAATGTTAGGGCAAGTTTACGAATATGTGACACGAAAATCATAATGTTTTATGGAACTTCAAAAATTTTTCAAGAAAGTTTTAATGAAATAATTTTTTGTGATGTGATGAATGAATTATCATTTGAGAGTTATAAATTATAATGGCAACATTATATTAATAATTTTACTAAAACCCGCAAAAATTGGAACAGGGCGCATAAAATATGTAAATCTAAATAAACGAAATCTCATCAAGCTTTATGAAAACTGGATACATTCGGACAAACGGCAAATCCACCTTCGGATGAAAACGGATTTATTTTAATGCAGTGTTTGGTTTAAGGCTTACGCAAGTACTGATAGGCAAACAGAAATGTCTCTTTATAAAACTGACTGCCACGATAACGTAAGATTAATAAAGGATTACTCCTTTGTAACTGAAACCACACGGTTAATTAACATCCTCCATACCTGTATCCCCGTCCCTTTTATATCCATGTTAAAATTAATGGTCACTTATAATTTGAAAAAATATATTTTTTAAATGTGACCTGTTAGAGATCTCTTTAGGTGATAAGACCGCCAAATTGTACAACTTGTATTATTTATCTTTTGTATGTGTCCTTTCTGGTGTACAATAAATAATTATGGTTGATGAATTTTTGCAAGAAATGCAACTCATCTAAATGCATCTAAATGAAAAAATCCGGAAAGCATACATTTTTACTTAAAAAAACGCGAGGAAATGATATGGACGTTTACCGAAACCTTCGATATGCTAGTCAAACTCGCACTTGCTAGTTTTTTTCTGAAGTATTATACGGAGAACACAGATACACCAATTAAAAGATACACAAATAAAATATGCACAGATAAAGCAGATAGGTACATACCTATTTACACACCATCACACATACAGGCAGCCACCTCTTTTTCTTCTCTACTTTATTATTTTCTATTCTTTCCTACCCCCATTAATAATCTAATATATGTACAGATGACTCGTCTAGTAGCCCCTCTCTACATTGGGCCATGATGGTCCAATAAAGGCATGCACGTTAGTGTAGAGGGCAAAAATGTTTGTAATGGGCCATCATCGGGTATGATCGAGCGCAATCGCCATGGTATCGGTACATCAAAGGAATGATGGCCCATTATTGCGTGCACGTCCACACAATCGCCTATTAATCAGTACATAGTTGTCTCAAACGTAGTGATTGTATACTCCTTGGTCGTCTCGTGTACATTCTAGATGGTGTAGACATAAAAAGTAAATGATTATAAGAGCTAAGTGAAAATATTTCCGCAGCCGCGACCACCTTGCTATCCATTTTCATCCATTTTTGATAGATGTCATAACATAACAGTAGACAGTTAGTAAATGAGCGTTCACGATTGTGTGGAGGGTTGCCCGATCATGGCGGCAATGCTGGACGATCATTTATGGGTCACCATGGCCCATTGTGAAGAGGAGCCATAAAACTTTGGTTTACATCTTTGAGTATTAAACCAACCAAAGATATTTTTTTATACTCCGTTTAGTGGAAGGTAGTTTTAAAATGCTTGTGAAATAAAATGATGGCGTAGGTAAGTATTATTAGCATGTGTCGTAAGAAGCCACGTGTTGTAAGTTGTACATAGGATCGTGATAGTAAATGATACAGCATTCATTTTACTTTATAGGGTACGCGATCTTTTCAGATTATTGTGTATTCAATGGGGTTCTTTTATATATATTTAACATAGTGTAAAGAATATCCTACACTTAGAAATTAAATATGCTCCGTTATGTGATAACGGCCCTTATCTTAAATATTAAGAATTGCCTTTACTAATTAAAACAACGTAATCAATTTATATTACAATTGTATTTCTTTTCACATTGTTCATTATTCTAATAACGTTACATGATATGGTAATTTAGTACTATAAAATATTTGATAATTGTATTGAAAATAGCGTCATCTAGGACACGAATTGAAAAAGATTTTATTTCAAAAGACTTAAGATCTGGATTCAAGGTTTTTGCCACTACATACGAATATTAAAAATAACCTTTTAATGTCTTAAATATATATTTTTAAATAAGATATCACATTACATTATAATTTTTGACTATCTGAATTATAAACATATATTGTTTTGTGGTAAATACGCTTATTTTTCAAAGTTTGGCCAATCTATCAAACAAAAAACCACACAATTACAAATGGCGTCGTTATGGTGTTAAATGTTGATACTCGTGCGCATTTAATTATTGAAATTCAGTTTGTTTTGTGTGTATTAGTGTTATTTTCGTTGAGTTTGAACTTTTATTCTCCGGATTGCTTAATCGTGACACAAAACTAATATATTGTGCTATTTATTGAGAGTTAATAAAGTCTTAAATTATAATATGAATGTTTTTATTCTGAATATATAACATTATACAGCGTGGCAATCAAACGAAGTTGCAAAAGGACTTGTCAGAGTTACATTTTGTTTGAATGGCACGCTGTATAGTGTTTGATAAATTCCTATTTACTATTAAATTTTAATAAAAAAGTAGGTACCTATATTAAGCTGCCGAAACAAAATAGTTCTCATGCTATAAGATAGATGACGCCAGTAGTAAGCCATTATAGATTTAGAAAGTTGCCTATCTATACATATAGTAATACACATATTTATCTATGTAACGTTATTTTATTCTTTAATTCTACATTATATTTATTCTTATTATTATAATGAAATCTAACTTAACAAATACATTACCTTAAATTACTTATGCACGTTCCGGATTATTCAAACACTATTGTACTTTTTAACGGAGGCCAGTGTGTGTTACACTGATCGATGCAGAAGACTGGATGTCCGAGTTTTGAACCCGTCTTACCCGCCATTGTTGTTTTCGTGCAAGCTCTGTGATACCAGAGCAAATAATTTTAATTCGCACAAACAACGATGTCGGGCAAAATCCTGCTTTATTAAATAAAAACCTAACAATAGGATTTCACGCAAAGTTACATTCACAGGTGTCTGCTATTTTATGTAAATTAAAAGTACTTGCGCAGACAGCTGCTGCGTGATCTTTAAAATTAGGTACCTTACGTTTGGCTGTAAAATATATAATTTTTTAAGTATCTACAATTTTGTAAACCTTATTGTGGATATTACGAGTATTAAACTCTAAACGTAATTGTATCCATTGTTATTTATACTTTTTCTCATATTTCTCAAATTGACTAAAACTTGCCAAATAACAAGACTTCTGAAAAAATTCTGTGTAAATTTAAAAATTTTTACTAAAGTATACATCTTATGTCAATAACCACTTCGATTTCTAATTTTTTACTGGACATTTTGTAATAAGTATTTGTTTTGCTACATGCGAAATACCAACACAATTAATACTGACTTTAGAGGGGATGGGGCGACCCGGAGATCGCTCAGGGTGCCAAGATCTAAGGATCCCAAAGCAAAGCATATCTAAAAAACACTGCGGAAGATGAACAATGTTGGGTGACCAATTAAAGACAATACTTGTATTTTATAGTACATACATACAGTAATTGATATAAAAAACCCAAGATGCACAGTCCCGAACAAAACTGACACTCAAAATTGTCGTCAACTTCACATAAGTTGTTACAGATATGGCAAAAACAAAGGCAAAAACATATGTTTTTGCATATTCAACCTTAAGCGCAAGATTTATAGTTGTTCTTACAAAGCAATGTACAAAAAGTAATAAATTGACAGTGTCGCGATTCTATTTGAAATAAGCGCACAATTTTAAATTTTGCGCTCATTTTTAGAGGACGGTTTTGAGACACTGTGTATCTTGGGTTTTTTACATCAATGCATACAGTGTATAAACAGTCAAACAAAACTCAAAACATTAATAAGGTGTATAAAACTTTTGAATTTTCAAAGATGTTACAAAATATTACTGAATAATGCATTAACCAAATAATCTAATTAAATAGATGCGGGCAACGGGACGACATTTATAGCATATGGTTTCTCTTACATAACCGTATTTACATATTATATAAAAGAAAGTTTTGAACAGATAAAAGATTTATCTATGATTTGGAGTTTCTTGTATAATATAAAAAAAAAAACAAAATAAAGAATTAAGTATGTTTCGTCTTTCAATGCGTAAAAATAGGTTAAACTAGCTGCCGCATGCAGCCCGCTTCATTATTAAAGTTGTTGGTGAATCCCGCGGATCAACTTATTTTTTCGAGATAAAAAGTAGTCTATGTGCTATTCCAGGTCATCATCTACCTGAGTGTCAAATTTCATTCAAATCCGTTCAGTAGTTTTTGCGTGATTGAGTAACAAACATGCATCCATCCATCCATCCATCCAGACATCCAAACTTTTGCATTTATATTAATATATAGATACTAGCTGCCGCGTGCAGCCCGCTGCATTATAAAAGTTTTTGGTGAATTCTGCGGGATCATCTAATTTTTCCGGGATAAAAAGTAGCTTATGTGCTATTCCAGATCATCAGCTACTTGTATGCCAAATTTCATTCAAATCCGTTCAGTAGTTTTTGCGTGATTGAGTAACAAACATCCATCCAAACATCCAAACTTTCGCATTTATAATATTATATTAATAAAGATAGATTAGATAATGTCAGCGTGCGTTTAAATTGTTCTTTGCTCATAATTAATTGTACAGTTTTAATTTTATGTATTTATAAACATATGTGTGTATATACTTGTAGGAAGTGGGTCAGATATGATAAATAAAATGCGGATGTGGTAATATAACAACTCTTTATATTTTGTTCAACTTGTATCAAAAAAATAACATAAAATCAGTATTAAAGCTTTCCATCACTAATGACTAGTTCTCGTTTAACAATTCCAAGTAACTTAATTATTCCTTATTACAAATAAGTCATAATTTAAGCAATAGATAGTCAATTATAAATTGTACTGCGACTAATTTATAGTTGACAATAATAATTAACTTGTTTGCACAAATTAATTATCCGAGAGTCAAGGATAAGCTACTAGCAAGATACAACAAGTGTACCAAACCACGCCAGAGCCTAGACTGCCTTATCGGCGGGCACTCAGAGATTTTTATACAGGTAGCAAAACAAGTTGAGTAGTAGGGATATCGAGCGATGCGCTTGCCGGCCCAGGCCGTGCATTTGTTGTTTACACTTTACAATATTCTTGCATTTAACGACGCGGACGCCGTCACGGCCATACTGACATGCACACGTCCTCGTGTGCGCATCTTTATATACATATCTTTTAGAAAACTAAACATAATCTTTTTTTTTACAACTCTATAATTAGCGTAAGCTTTTAGCGAAATGTTACAATAGTGTGCTGGTCCGGTAACCCCTTCAGCAACTACAACTATTAAACCTTTCTCGTCAGTTTTGAAACCGAAGACTGGATCCTACTAAGCTAGGAATCCCTCATCAATTAAAAAAAACGGAGACTGGATTGTACTAAGCTCCCTCTCATCAGTTAAAAACCGGAGACTGGAGTGTATTAAGCTCCCTCTCATCACTTAAAAACCGGAGACTGGAGTGCACTAAGCTCCCTCTCATCAGTTAAAACCGGAGACTGGAGTGTACTAAGCTCCCTCTCGTCAGTTTAAAACCGGAGACTGGAGTGTGCAGTCATCTTCCTAAATTTTTTGTCAATCCTACATTTTTTGGTAATTTACTTTATTATTTTTTTATTTATCAATTGATTTCTTTTTATAGTTTTATAAAACTTCCATTTCCTATAATAATTATTTTTTTTTGCTTTTTTTTTTACTTACATTTTTAGTGATATTTTTTTATCATCATTTTACTACATTTTTTTTCGTTTTACTTTATATCGTATTTTTTTGCCGATGATGCAGGCTCATGAACAGTGGCATTAGTTATTACAAGATTAGATAATCTCCTTCGCAGGTAGTTCGAAGATATTAAAAACTCTGACTGTTATAACTATTTACAATATACACTGCATTTCTATCAATATTGTTTGGATCAGTTTTATGAACAAGATCATTATCATGAGTATACGCCGTCACGTCATCCCTGTTATAATTTTCATATAGGTATCTCAAGAAACCCTACAGGAATATGGGGAACTTCGCAGAGGCTATCATGGGCGCACTTGTTTTCTAAAATTGCGGTAACTTTTAAGGAGCCCTTATATTTTGAGTCAATTTTCGTTTAGTGTCGTTCTTCATTCCTAACAAAGACAAAGTCACCTACACTAAAAGGTTTAACCTTTAATTACCTCTACTCAACCTTAAAATGTCCGATTGGGCTGATTTTTTTTCAAAGCTTGTAGATACTTTTGCGAGTTTTTGTTAGTTGCCGAATGTCAAACCTAATGCTGCTGAGCGCGTGTTAAATATTACCTAACCGCTTTTGCCATGATTTGTCAGAGAATTATACTGCGCTATCATTATTAAACCCTACAAGAATCGCATTACATATTCGGACCGACTGTTAGCTCTATATGTGCCTGTCGCAAGAAGATGTAAATCTGTATTGTTTTCTTTTTTTTTAAATATTAGTTTGAGTTTAGTTGGTAATAAACTTTAAGATTGCTTATTAACGATCTTCAAAGGGTCAACTAATTCGATTTCAGCTCGACGAATTTAAGCCCGACGGTTTTAATTCAATTGGTTATCAATTGTTTTTAAAAATATCTACCAAGCGCTCTCTATCTTTACCTACAAAGTCAGTATTTACCATACTCTCGCTAGCAGATTTTGAAACTGAGCAGGATTGTGTTTAAGTATTGCTAAGCATTAACCTGTTTTCGCTTAGTTCCTATTCTACATTGGTCCAAAATTTTGCGGCCTAACGTAACATTAAGACTTATCAGGTCAAACGTGAAACTACCTCCAAATTTAAATTTTGCCTTGTGGTTAAGCATTTGATTTGTTCAGTGGAAACTACATCAAAACAAGCGACTATTTAGAGATTCTTGTTCATAAAACCGTTCTCTTACAAAGGAATCACAACAGATTTGTTTGATATGGCTACATTCTAAACCAGACTCAAATATAAAAGATAATTAAATTCTACTTAGTGTAATACACCATGTAACGCTCTGGAACAGATGTTGACTGGTTTTCTGTTTTTCGGAACTCGAAGTGGCAACTTCTTTCTTCTTGTAGCGCATCGGACAAATGGAAGCTTTGTGGCTGGGCCGGGGTCACAACATACATAGCAGACCACTGGTGGTCGGCCACTGGACACGTCACTAGAGATAGTGGTAGATGACCTGCTTTCACTGCAAGCAAAAATTATTTGAGATAAGTTGTTTATCACGACAATCGTTGTCATGATGTTCAATTCTATCACAAAAATTTCAACTTCCTCGAAATGCAGTGGTGCTCTTAAATCGGTTCATATCTACGTCTAAAAGAATATAGTTTGCCAAGACAGCAGTTTGTGAAGTAGGTAACGGCATGACTCTTAAGCGAGTGAGTAGGTACAATGATTTGATCTACCCCGTCTAATTGTTTCTTTTCTATAATAATTTTACTTAAGGCACACCATCTAGTAAGGTACACCACAAAAATGCTGAGACAGATGAAGTGTCTTTGGAACGACAGAAGCATCTCATTAAAAACCAATCAGAGGCTGGTTCGTACGCTGGTGTTCTCCATATTTACGTACGACGCAGAGTCATGGACACTAAGAGCTGCAGACAGACGTCGCATTGATGCGTTTGAAATGTGGTGCTGGAGGAAAATGTTACGTATCCCTTGGACAGCACACAGGACCAACGCCTTCATACTAAAACAACTTGGAGTAAAGACCAGACTGTCTGCTACGTGCCTTCAAAGAATTCTATAATACTTCGGCCACATCTCTAGAAAGCAAGGAGACAATCTCGAAAAGCTAATAGTGACCGGAAAAGTAGAAGACAAAAGACCACGTGGTCATACTCCTATGCGATGGTCAGACCAGGTTTGCACCAATCTTATGTCTAAAATGTTTTATGATGCTCTGCACGCCGTTGAAGATAGAGTCCAATGGCATAATATTGTGCTATCAAGAACAATCTAATGAGGAGGTTACGACCCTCAGTAATGAAGAATACGAAGCTAGGAGGAGGACACCAGTTAGTCATATCGTCTGCTTCATCAGAATCAAAGTATATCAACTTAAGGGGAGTAGATGCATTTACAGAACGTGAATTAATATTTTCTGCTATTTTTCAAAGAATAGTTTCCATACCACAAGTGAAAAGAGACATTTACTGCTCTACATAATTAACCGAAATAGTTTGATGCTGAAGTGGGGAGTGAATCCGATCCCACTTCTGATGTAGGAAGGGGGTCAGATATGATAAATAAAATGCGGATGTGGTAATATAACAACTCTTTATATTTTGTTCAACTTGTATCAAAAAAATAACATAAAATCACTATTAAAGCTTTCCATCACTAATGACTAGTTCTCGTTTAACAATTCCAAGTAACTTAATTATTCCTTATTACAAATAAGTCATAATTTAAGCAATAGATAGTCAATTATAAATTGTACTGCGACTAATTTATAGTTGACAATAATAATTAACTTGTTTGCACAAATTAATTATCCGAGAGTCAAGGATAAGCTACTAGCAAGATACAACAAGTGTACCGAACCACGCCAGAGCCTAGACTGCCTTATCGGCGGGCGCTCAGAGCCTTTTATACAGGTAGCAAAACAAGTTGAGTAGTAGGGATATCGAGCGATGCGCTTGCCGGCCCAGGCCGTGCATTTGTTGTTTACACTTTACAATATTCTTGCATTTAACGACGCGGACGCCGTCATACTTATGCACGTATGTATGTACAGTACCCGGCGATAAATATTGCACATCGAACTTTGGAAAGAGACAATCGGATAATTTCGGCTTCGTAAAGCGTTATCTCTGTCCCACACTACCTATGTGACGTTTAGTCAGTCGTTGTTCAAGTACGATAGAGTGCAGTCGCGTCCCGAAAAAAATATATATTTAGAGTTGATAACACCCACAAATTTAAATAATTTAAAGTTGTAATATGGCATCTTTCGGAAAAAGAGGGAAACCTTTACGAGGTCAGTCACGTGAAATTATCTACAATGTTTATAAATACTTTGTAAGCGAAGCTGATAGATTTAAAAAAAAAGTAGATGAAAATGTAAGTTGTTATTTTAAGAAGATTCAAGAGCGAGTTGCAAATGCCACTGGAATTTCAAGAAGAACTTTGAACAATATATTAAACGAAGTCAGTACTGAAACACATTCGACTGAAATTAAGTTCAGCACTCCAAAAAAAGGGAGACCAAAAAAGCAATTTCGTTTGGATATGGACGATTTTGATTACGATGTTGTTCGAAGAATGGTGTATGATTTTCACTTACGATTTAATGAACTGCCAACAATAAAATCATTAAAAGCTAAGTTATCTGAAGCTATTAATTACAACGGGTCTGAAAAAACGTTGAGAAAAATACTTCATGACATGGGATTTCAGTTCACTAAAATGGAAGATAAGCGAAAAATTCTAATGGAAAAGCACGACGTTAGTCTCAAACGAATGGAATACCTTGATAAAATACGCAAATTTCGCGAAACAGGAAAAAATATCGTCTACATGGATGAGTCATATATACATGCATCCCACACTAAAGGGAAATCTTGGAGTGACGATAAGAAAAAAGGAGTAAAAAAGCCAATTTCAAAAGGTCAACGTTTGATAATAGTTCATGCGGGAAATGAAAAAGGCTTAGTACCCGGTGCTTTTTTAACGTATAAATCCACGGACACTACAGGTGACTATCACAATGAAATGAATAACGATAACTATGAGAAATGGCTGGTTAACCAATTAATCCCAAATATACCCAGTGATTCTGTTCTAGTTATCGACAACGCACCCTATCACAACAAGTATGTTGAGAGACCCCCCAACTCAAACACCATTAAACGGGAAATGATCAACTGGTTAAACAGACATGAAATTCCAGTTGATCCAAAATTAACAAAAACCCAGATTTACGCTATTATATGTCAGCACAAGGAGAGGTATACAGAGTTTTCTGTGGACAAAATACTTGCCGAACATGGGCACACTGTGTTGCGATTGCCACCATATCATCCGGATTTTAATCCAATTGAAAATATATGGTCTCAACTGAAAGGCTATGTAGCCTCTAGAAATGTGGGTATGAACTTAACTACAGTAAAAACATTATTGACTGAAAAAGTAAACATGATCGGCGCTGAAGAGTGGAAAAAGGTTTGCGATCATGCAATCAAATGTGAGAATGAATATAGAAGCATTCAACACAGTTTAGACAATTACACTGATAGATTAGTAATAAATACGGCTGATAGTGACAGTGATATTGACCTCTTTGAGAGCACAGATAGTGAAATGGAAGTAATTGAGAATTAGAATTATTATTATTTTTATTGCAATGTCTCATTTTAGCAATAGGTATAATGGTGTTTATTATGTACACTAAAGCTGTAATGTTCCAAAATAATTAAATACGTAAACATAATGTAAAAATGTTTTTTTATTTTATTTTACCCCAACCTAAAGCCATCACTTATAGAAAAATTAGTGTATTTTATACAAAGAATAAAAATATCAAAAGAAGCAAATCATACTTGTTTTAACAGCTCCTAATAGGTACCGGACTGTTTGTATTTTGTGCGACAGAGATAACGCTCTACGAAGCCGAAATTAGCCGATTGTCTCTTTCCAAAGGTCGATGTGCAATATTTATCGCCGGGTACTGTATGTACGTGTATATAATATATATATTTATTATATTTGTATATTTGTAAGTACCTTTTACGTTTATATGTTTCGTATGTAATGCTTTAGCGTTTTTATTGTTCACTATTGATTTGTCATTTCACAGTAAGTTTAAATTACTCTGTTGCAAGTTAAGATGCACGACCTCTTTTAATAATTTTCTGTACTACATGAGATTGACTCATATAAAATATTACCCATAGCCGTTAAATTGAACCTTCGTATGGATTTTGTGCATAAATATAAATAAAAAATAGCATTGGTAGTCTACCATTCCCTCGTGTTGGTCCGGACTCCTTTGAAAAATAGACCAACTGCCGTTCGGCCAGGCAGGTCGTAAGAGCTAACGATTGGCTATATGTATCACTGTCATCGTGAATACTGGGTGGTAGAATTTCGCACCGCCTCGCCCGGGTATTTAGTAACATCGCTTTGTTCCCGCCGCAATAGCGTCAATACGTGTCATTGTCATGTTCCGGTTTGGAGGGTAAGGTAGCCGGTAGACTTATACATGTGTCACTGCATTCCACCACACGAATAGCAACGCACCATCAGCATCTTTGGTGTCTATTGGCGATGGATACTCTTTCCATCAGGAGAGCCATCTGCTTATATGCTATCTAACGAAATTAAAAATAACCACGACAAAAGTTTAGTGTTAACTTTAAATCAAATATTGTAAATTCATTTTTATTGTACCTAAATCAAGGACGCCAAATAAGTGAATCGTCCAAGACGCCTGCATACAATATCTAACACTGCCATGCACGGCACCAATGTAGGAAAACAAACAAAATAATACATGCAAGTTCTTTTAACAACATTCAGTGGTGTCCATGGGCGTACCGAGCGGAGGCAGGGAGGTGCAGCTGCCTCACCTGGAATTTGTTTATCTCTCTACTATCTACTGTTGTAGACAAAATATAATAAGATACAAATATAGTCTAAAATGTTACGGTCCTATTCTCCACAGGAGCCCGGGACCAACACGGGTTTACCAATACGTACCAATTAAATATAGCGAGTGCCATTCATTTGAAAAATCTTGAAAATATGAACCAGATAATTAAGATTTATAAATATACTTAAGGTATTTTGGTAGTTGGCAGTCTCTATAAATAATGTACTCAAAATACCTGCTTAGCGAATATCATATAAATAAACTCAGTAGAACATAGGGGGAGAAATATGAACTGATTTCAATCTACAAAAAATAATAAGCGATTATTTACACCTCTATGACGCTCATAGCGTAATATTTTCAGCGTAGAGGATTAATTCGTATGCCTGAATGCGTTCACAAAGGCCTGCGTAGTCTTTTTATAAAGCTTTCACAAGAGAACACGGTATTGTGCTGCGATTTCAAGCGCATTGTAGCAAAGAATAAAAAAATCTTTGCAACTACTTTAAATGGAAAAATAACCACACTGAGCGATGGATGAAAAGCTATTTAAGTGCTGCGTTATTATAATTAAGTGGTTACTTTTTATTGATTTTAAAAATATAACGCGACGTTCATGCCAGATAAGTTGCACATAATTTAGCAACTACGTCTACACGGGTATGATTTATTAATATATGGATATGGTAGAGACCTTTTTATATCAATGGTATGATTTCACTTCATTGAGATTTGTTTTCAATCAAATTTTAACGGAAAGTTTATTTTAACTTTGGAGCAACTTTTTCTGAATAATTCGAGACAAAAACGTATGTGTATATGTAACAACAAACTGTTACAACTTACTTTTTTGTTGTTACATTAATGCTGTTACGACCTAACTTTGATATTAAATCCTGTTTTCAATTAAAAAAAGGAAATGTACAGAGCTCCTGGAGTAAATAGTATTCTGTGATATAAAGAGTGCCACTAGCGTCACTGTATCCATGGGCGTACCGAGGGGGGGGGGGGGCAGGGAGGGACAGCTGCCCCCCCCTGTAATTTGTTTAATTCTCTACTAACTATCTACTATTGTAGATAAAAATATAATAAGATAAAAATATAGTCCTCAAATGTTACGGCTGCCTCCCTGGCCCAAAACCTGGGTACGCTCATGACTGTATCGTTATCAGTTATAAAATCTAAAATACTGACCCGATTTCAATGAAATGTTGTAGACACTAACTGTTCAGTCCTACAAAAGATAGGATAATTTTTATTTTAATTAACCCCCCTGCTCTCCTGTCAAGTAACACCAAAATATGCAATACAAGTAATTTGTATGGCAAAGCAACGTTTGCCGGGTCGGCTAGTTTGGGTATAAGTATGTATAACAAAAACACAAGAAAGAATTGTTTTATTACCTACCTGTGTATCGCAATTTATGTGATACCAAAATGGAACCCTAGTCAGCCTACACTGCAGCGATTGTGCCACAGCACTCATGATTTTCTATGAGTCCAGAAAAATGTGATTTTAATTATTCATTTTTTATGTGAATATATAACTAAATATTCTGTGAATATTCGGCTACCAGTTGTCATTATTAAGATCGAGAAAAAGTATTGCAAAAGTCACGTTTGTTGTATGGGAGCCCTCCCTTAATTATTTATTTTATTCTGTTTTTAGTTTTTATTATTGCGGCAATAGAAATACATCATCTGTGAAAAACTCAACTGTCAATTATCACGGGTCATGAGATATACCGACAACGACGGACAGTCGGAGACGGACAGACAGATAGACAGATAGATACACGGACTGCAAAGTCTTAGTAATAGGGTCCCGTTTTACCCTTTGGATAAGGAACCCTAAAAACATACAGCCGAGCTGATAACCTCATCCTTTTGGGAAGTTGGTTGAAAAGGGATAATCGTAGAGTAGCGTGTTACCAAATCAGTCTAAAGGGCACCCCCCTTTTAGTTTTTTTTTTTTTCGAAATGATTATACTTACTCGATTCTAATAAAAACAGACACCCCCGCATAGACACCGAAAATTCATTGTGTTTGCCGCCGCGGCATGCGTAATGCGTATATCAAGGCGCGCGCCTGTATGACACTGTTTTCGTTGAGGTTTACACACACTTAATATACTGTTAAAAAGGGAATATTGCTTAGTGTCAGCAATATTCTCTTTTTTAACTTCCCGCTACGTATGTAGGTAAGGAAGTTACTGATTTTGCCTCGATTTTCGAAAATCGAGTTCACCAGATCTCCACGTTTTAAGGTCCTAGGAAACTTTTCCGACTATTTTCACGATGACGTCAGTATGTCTGTATGTATGTATGTATATGTGTGTGTGTGTGTCTGTATGTGTGTATGTAAACATCTCATAACTTTTGAACGGCTGGACCGATCAAAACGCGGTTGATGGCATTCGATTGGATTCCGCTCAACTTAGACTTCCTGAAAATTTGAACCGATTCTTTCTTCTTGAAAAAACCCCAAAAAAAATTTGGCGAAACAGTATTTTTTTAATTCAACTTCCAAATTAATGTACCGATTGAGTACTAAACTAAAAAACTAATCAGCTCTATTCCTCAAAAAACTACGTCTAATGCATAAATTGCATCAAAATCGGTTTATCCGTTTAGGAGAAAACGTTGACGAAAAATTTTGAAAAAAAGTGTTTTTTCGACATAACTTCGAAATTTTTCAACAAATTATTTTTTGGTGTAGTACGAAATTGTAGTATTAAAAAAACTACGCCGAATGCCTTTTTTAAAATTAAAATCGAATCTAATTTTCAAAAGTTACAGCTTTTTAAATATTAAAATTACGTTGTTTTTTGCAAATTTACTTAATATTTTTTAAATAACTTTCAGGCTAATACACCGATTGGCTTAAAAATCTTATCAGCTTTTTCCTTTAAAAACTGCGTCAAATACCATTAATTGGATCAAAATCGGTTAATTTGTTTGGGATTTATCAATGACGAAAATTTTTGAAAAAAAAGCTTTTGACATTACCTAGAAATTTTTCAGCCTGTCGATTATTTAGATAAAGCAATATTTTAGATCTCAAAAATTGAGTTGAATGTCATTCGAAAAATCAATTTCAATCAGCGTTTCCAAAATATATAGCTTTTCAAAAATGAATATACTGCACTTTTAACAAAATAGATGTTTGAACTGAAAAAATCTATGCTTATAGTTTTTAATCCTTTGAGCTTAAAAAGCATAATTTAGCGGGAAGTTTCAGGGATGGCCTGTAGGGTCGACCGTTTATACATTTTTTATTATATTTTTGTTAAGTAGTTGATTTGTTCTATGAACCCTAAAAATATAATCATACACTCATTTGTACCGTCAGTGTCAGACATAGAAGTTATTTCAAAATTACAAAGTATTAAAAGTGCTTAGAAGGTTTTAGAAAACAAAGGGCTTAGTCCCGAGAGGAACAACAAAGTGCTCAACGTCTATAGATTGTTATCTTCGTAGACATTTTAACTTACAGCGATATCGCTTCAAAGGAAACACTTGAAGAAAATCTCTATACACAAAAATTGGTATAATACATGTCGGATATCGCGCAATGTAGGGTTTCGAATTTCCTCATCACAATAATACGGATTCAGCAGAGGGCTTTTATTGTTTCATACTATGAACATTTAACTACATACTATGAACATTTGACTATTAGCCGTGCCGTGCTATTCTCAGCCGTGATATTTTTCCTTTTAACTTCATTATATTTACTCGTGATTTTTTTCCCACCCCCAAAAACAACCGTTTAGCTGGCAGATATGGGACACTTGACCCTAACAAAAATTAGCACTTTAAAGCTATATATTTCACAAACATGTCCCTCAATTGAAAAATTGTTTTCGCAAACCAACAATAGTTTTTATAAAGCTATTCAACGACACCCCGCACTGTAAGGTTTACGAAAAAAACATAGCATCCCCACTCCTCCTCCCTCAGGGTCGCTCCTATACATACCCTAGGAGCGACCCTAAAAAAATCTATTTCAAGATAGACCTAAAAAGACCCTAAAAAGATCTATTTCAAAATATATTTCAAGATTTCTCCCCGTGTTGGTTCCGGGCTCCATTGAAGAATAGACCAACTGCCGTTCTGCCAGGCAGGTCGTAAAAGGCGGCCGATTGGCTATGCAAGTCACTACTATCGTAACTACTACGTGGTAAAGTTCTGCATTGTCTTGCCCGGGTCTGGTACCGCCTTACTTATTCCTGCCGCAATAGTGTCAGTGCTTGTCACTGTCGTGTTCCGGTTTGGAGGGTAAGGTAGCCGGTAAACTTATGCATGTGACATTAGACCTCGCCACAAGATAGCAACGCACCATTAACATCTTTGGTGTCTATAGGCGATGGTTGACTCTCACCATCAGGAGACCCATCTGCTTGTTTGCTATCTTATAATATTAAAAAAATTATGTCACTAAATGTGCCGTGACTAATATGTATATTCATGCCAAAATTACAGCTTTCCAGTCCTAAGTAGGTATCTCTGAGCTAGACTGCGAACGGACGGACAGTTATAGCAAAAATATAAGGATTTTAAGTTTACTTCGAAAGCCTAAAAACGACAGAACGACTGGATCAACAATGTACTATTTATTTAAACACAGTAAGACTGCAACACCAGCTTAACACCAGCTTCCACTCTCTTGTATCACTGCAACTCTGAGATCTTCCTTAAATTTATATGAGGCCAAATGGAAAATAGCCCTCCCAAAAAAATCTATACATACAGGGCGACTGGCAAACGACTCTACGTGTTGAAGTTTATGGTCATATTATGTAACCAATCAAAATACAAAAGGATAATTGGTTAACTACATTGTAATTCTTACATATGCTCCTCAATAAACATGCTCAAAAAGAATGGTCATCGTGGTGCGCGGATGAGGATAGTTACAAATTCGGCAAATCGCCGTTTGTAAACAATATATTTTTACGCTTATTTAAAAAAAGATGAATTTAATAAAATTTGTTATTCTCTGCGAACTGTTCTAGGTATGTGACCTCCGCGATGGCACTAATAAATGGATAAAACTCACCGATGATCCAGACTAGACATGCGCAAAACATCACCTTATGAAGTAATGTGATGCAACATTACCTTTTCGGTCAGGTGATATCACTCGATAACATTACGCATTACGCGACGCAATCGAAAGATTTGATAACGTTTGTACTTCAACTGTACTATTACTTGAGGTGATACGTAATATACGTATAAAAATAAACCTTCTCATAAAAACTTACGGCTTAAAATCCGTCACGAACGTTTCTTGTTTTCGCCTTATCTTGTGTCTCTATCTTACTTGTGGAACAACGTCCATCTATCCCACTCTACCGCGCCACGCGTGAAGTCGATTCGAGTAGTCAGAATGCGAAATTAGGTTCCAGAAACAAACATTACTAAGATTTTGATATTCATCTTCATCACTTCATCACTCCTCACACTCGCACTCTACTAAAAATAGTAAATGCGCGGGTGATGGTGTGATGTTAGTTTTCGTCGCGTAATGCGTAATATGGCATCACATCTTGAAGTGATATCACTCGAGTAATATTACGCGCATCACCTACACATTTCTGATCCAGACCGAAGAAGAAGACCCCAGCGGCACAATTATACACACTCACATCCTCCACACTTTTACGCAAAGCACACAATTTACGCACTGAACGCACGTTTCACTTTGAAATCGAAGCATTTTCAGGTGAAATGAACACTACCTCACTCAACGCAAGTGTAACATACAACAACGTGATTCTTGCCGATTTTTAATAATGGTACGAAATCCTTCGTACGTGAGTTTAATTCGCACTTGGCCGGTTTTTGTTAATTTAATTCTAAATAATCAGTTGACTAATGAAACATTTCGATATTTGCATAAATATTATGTTGTTTTGATAGCCCATTAAATTAGTTATGTTAGCCTCAGCCAACCCTACTATAAAGATTTAATGCCTAGACAGCATTTATTGTATTCACAGGGATATCATGTTACGTGTGAACCAGGAACGTCTTATGATTTACACGTAACATATGAAAGCATTCAATTTTGTTTATTTTTTTCTGTTTTAACAAATGTAAATAAGTCATAGTACCTACATGCTAATTTTAACATTATGCCTTATGCAAGAAGGTCTATTTATCTAGAATATTACTAGTAAAACTATTGTTTTTCGATAAAAATAACAGTCTATATTATCAAGAATAGTCTGCAACAATATATTTAATCCCCTTAAACTTAGATAAAAAGGTTTAAATACAAATTTAATGTATACGAGTTCAATCATCATACCGGATATATTTTAAGAAAACTTAACAACAACAATAAAATTAAAAAAAACACCAATATTCCCATACTAAGCAAGGATTTAAAACGTTATAATTGTTTGGTTTTAATATGTTTGCTGTTTCTTGATTGGTCCGCCGCGTTTCATACTGTTTCGTGATTGGTTCGCCAACTAGTGCTAGAAGACAACGTCATAATATCATATACCATAACCAATCACACGATACTTAAGGGCTTTTTGAGCTGCAGCCCAGGGCCCCGAAGGTAAAAAGCCCTGAATTCCACTAAAAAAAGGTAGAAGACATTGTGAAAAAAATAAAATAAAATACAATCCGACCATTGGCGATTAATTGAGTTTGGTGACAGGCCACAAATAAACCATCGTGAACCACTGTTGGATATAAATAAAAAATAATGTCTTATTTTTTGTAATTTATTTTTAACATTACTATAGAAAACAATGTTTTTACTTCATGGTAAAAAGTAAAGAAATCAGGAAAGCCTCTAGGTAGAATTAGCCCAGGGCAACACAATTTCGCGATCCGCCCCTGCACGATGACGCAAAAATATCGAAATTATAACGTTATAAATCCTTGTACTAAGGTCATTAGTATCTAATAGGTCAATCCATAAATTCTTAGTAGAAATTGTTATCGTTACGTGTTAATTAGGGCACAATTACGTATTATAACAACATAGGTATACGCAAAATATTTTTCTAGTTGAATGTATAAGTGTTAGTACAAAAGTGGAAGACGCACTCTTTACTGATATCATCTTTAATCTTCGCACCTTTTGCGCAGGCCGTTCAAGCAGTCTAAATAGATGTCAGTGTAAAATGTCAAGAACTCTTTGTATGCTGAAATGAGACTGGTATAAGATAAAAATCTTTAAACTGCTTGAAGCAAGCAGTTTGAAGCCGCGTGCCAGGCCGCAAGCATTTATATCTACTTTTGTAATCATCACTTTTGAACGAACATTTGTGTTTTCCTGGAGAAAACGTTTAAGCGTCTTTATTAATGTTTCTCATAATTACAATATTAACAAAAATGTTTAAATCGGCCATTTTATGTTTTGCGTTGTAGACATGTCCTGAAATTAACCTGAAATTAAAATTAAATTAATAACCATAAAATATAGTAATGATGTACTATTTTACAACACACTTTATTATTAATTTTTACTAGCCGGTTCCGCCTTTTAACTGCATAATTTCTCTTAAAAAGCTTTTACCGACTTGTACAAATTAACACTTTACCATAATAATTAGTGCAGTGTTAGACGGTCTAAGACAAAGGATTCTTGCTAACTTAGACGAAAAAGCAACCAAAAAGTGTACAGTTTGTGCCACATTTTTGGTGGTGGGTACATCTCATTGGTCACAAAGGAACGAATCAATAAGATAACAAACCACCAGTAGCGAATTTAGGCTTAATACCACCCTAGGCTCCGATTAATATGCCGATTTTCCGCTTTGTATGGGAGTGGTCGTCGAAATATGTTTAAATATTAAAGATTTTACTTATATTATTTGTATATTCTACAATTTTCATCCTCGGCACTTAGTGAAACTCCATTTTATTGTAATATTTTATCACTTATACACTTGTACCGTTTCGCAATAAAGCAATGAAGAATGTTAACTAATTTTGATATTAGCACTCCATATTCTCTGTGAAAAATAAAAAATACTAGTGAAAGAATTACTTCGATGCGTCAATTAGTTTCCGATTTCGAAGTAAAATAAGTTGAACCGCACGACGCTGGCTGCCGTTGACGCTGTGACGTCATCTCACAACACGCTCAGTCTAGTTCGCTCGGCGGCCGGCGCTCGCGGTCGCGCGCCCGTGCCGTCGAAATTACACCTCAATACTTTTCCAAAAAAAATGTCCAATCCAAATACTAGGAAATCATGAGTTGTGCCTACTGAACGGATCTGGACGAAGTCTGGAATAACTCACGGCTCCTTTTAATTCTGGGAAAATGTACAGTTCCCGAGGTTTTTTTTTTCGGAATGTCTCAATTGCTGTTAGCCTTATGGGCTGTTACAGCTTCACCGGTCGCGGGGGCGAGCAGAGTGCTCAGCCAGAATTTAAAGGTGTAGGGTTGTACGCCCTCCGCCCTAAGGGTGTCTCCTGTGAGACCGAATCTCGGCTTAGGGTGGGGTCGTGATTTGCGATGAGAGGGCTAGTGGCATTGTTTTGTCCGTACGCCGAACCTTGCTCTTGGGCTCGGTTCGCCGAAGGGCGAAACAGGGGTCCTCGTCGCCGCCGGCGGCGACGGCGTCGCGAATGTAGGTGTGTAGTGTTACCGTGTAAACCGTTGGCCAGAGTTATCGGGTCATCGGGATCGGTAAGAACGTAGCGGGGCCTACGTAGTTTGGGATCGGGATTAGGGTCTGGGATGTAGTCAGCCGCGGCTACCACCAGTGGGTTCGGATGCGAGATGGCACGATCGAAGTATCTTTCGGAGATGGCTTTGAAATGCTTTGCTAATCTCGGAAATTCAAGATCGTTATGGAGGTCTACGTTGCGCATATACCACGGTGCTCCCGTGGCAATACGCAGGAATTTATTTTGTACCACTTGCAACGGATGCAAGTCCGTACGGGGGAGATGGGCAAACGCTACGCAAGCGTATGAAAGGATGGAGTTCCCGAGGTATTTATTTAAATTAAGAAGAACGGTAGGTACCTATACACGTACATATACCTACGTCCTACGTACCTACCTATAGCTACAAAACTAATACATATTTGTTGTCTTTAACGTAAAAATTTAATGGTAGGTAGGTCCTTCTATTATTTGAGTTGCATTCTTTCATTACGACATTAATTGGGTATTTTGTTTTGATGAAATAATTTAGAACAGATAAATTATTAAGCATAAGTAGTAGCAAGGAAAGTTTTCTTACCTTTGCATTTTTCTTCCTCGCATTTCGGCGCCAACGAAATGACCGCCCCGTTGGTCGAGTGGTTAGCGACCCTGACTACGCAATCAACGGGGTTCGGATTCGATCCCCGACGGGGACAAGCATTTGTGTGATGAGCATAAATGTTTGTATTTCCGGGTTTGGGTGTTTATTATATATATTCTGCTATTTATATATGTATTTCTATGTATTAGTATCGTTGACTAACACCCATAACACAAGCAAATATTTGCTTACTTTGGGGTTAGATCAGTAAGTGTAATTTGTCCCGTGAATATTTATTTATTTATTTATTTAATCACTATTTGTTGATAAATAATGCGCAACCATTAATCCATCTATTTTAGGTGAAATATCCGATTGCCCTTTTTCGAATCCTTCATTCATTTTATTAATCGAATAATATTTACTATTAATAGACTATTAAAGTAATACGCTGACGAAAACAACAAAATACTGCGCAAGCTATTACACCTTACTATACTATAACCGCTGGATACTTGATTTGATACTAAGCGAGACGCGGCGCGTTGTGTCATGACGTCACAAGCGGTCACGTGGCTGTTAGCGAGACTTGATATTTTTCGAAACTTTGAATGCCTATAAAATCAAAACCACTAGGTATTTTTTACTACAACAAAAACTAGTGTATTTGTATACATACAGGCTTTACTGAGACAAAATTGCAAGCTATTTGGCATACCTAGTAACATTCTTCATTATAATTTATTTCCAACCGGTTTCGCTTACACAAGCATCATCAGGGCAATTTATAGTTACCTACAAACTCTTGTAGTTAGTAATTGTAGAGTTAGGCAGTTTGTAACTATAAATGCCCTGATGATGCTTGTGTAAGCGAACCCGGTTGGAAATAAATTATAATTGCTTTATTGTGAAAAGGTACAAGTGTATCACTACATAGTATATTATTATAAAGTAATACATGTGGTAATACATGTGGTAATACTGAACGTGAACGTGAAAGTCGTTTTCTCTGTCTGTCCCTATGTATATATGTAAAACTATGCAACGGATTTTAATAGATAGGTTGATTCTTGAGGAAGGTTTTAGTATATACCTAAACCTTACCGATATTCCCACGGGAACAAAAGCTACGCGGGTGAAACCATTTCATTTGTTCATTATTAATTTGTTCAAAGAAAATCTAATCAATAGATTTTAAAATTCGGGTTGCTCTTAACTTCGCCGCCCCTAAAATTAAGCCGCCCTCACG
Source organism: Apodemia mormo (assembly GCA_036924255.1). Taxonomy (NCBI): domain Eukaryota; kingdom Metazoa; phylum Arthropoda; class Insecta; order Lepidoptera; family Riodinidae; genus Apodemia; species Apodemia mormo. The sequence goes on along the minus strand of JAUPFN010000007.1, from coordinate 16,169,184 downwards.
GGCCCATGGGAAAATCAATCAGTAGCAAAAACAAAGGCACACAGTATGCGTACCTACTCAACGCACATTTCACATTCAATTCACGTTCACGTTCAGTATTACCACATGTATTACTTTGAATATTGTTAAGTGAAATTTTCGTTTTTCCTCAACTCGTCAAAAGTGCCTGTAAGAGTTTACTTGATTATAACATGTTCCGATTTTGATTTGAGAAGCAATGAAAAGTAATCATTTTTTTGGCGTAGTTGATTCTAGATTCGGGTAGTACGAGAAAACTTGCGCGACGCGAGTTACGCATTGTGATTTGTTTTACGGTGCGAAGGGTTAGGCTAGTATGAAAAGCGCCCTCTATATTTTTTTAATAAGAACGCCTAATATGTGATAGGTATAAAGGTGCATTATGGTCATTATTATAGTGTATACAGGGTGTAAAGAAAACCCTGTCCGATCCGAAAAAAAATTCTTTTTATTACAATAAGAAAAATATCTTTTCTAAAAATAGTTTTAAGTGTCTCATTTTAGTACTAAAATGTCGCAGATATGTTTGTATTAAGCTACCAAATAATGCCTTTGAGAATCGGACAAGGTTTTTTTACACACCGTATATTTTTGAAGTGGGAGTTATTTTTGTGTGGCGCCGCAGGTCGATAACACAGAAAAGTTTAGCAGTGGAACCAGAGAGCTTAACTACTGTTAGGGTGACGTCATAAATGTGGAGGTTAATGACGTCGCACCCGTGACGAGGATTGTATCGTTAGAACCTCAACCCGTATGGAGAGTAGAGGGAGAGAATCCAAGTCACAAAATAAGCTGTCACCAGATTCCTGAGGCTCGAGAAACCTGGTGGCGCAAGGGGGAAGTTAAATGAAATACATAATAAAATGGTAGAGTTACCTTCAATATTTAAGGACGTGATAGTTGGCGATCATATATGATGAGAAAAAATTACATTAAAAATAAATATTAAAATACTTCTTAGTAAACTTAGTAAACAGTTCACCGAGAATCCTATATTTACCTGCGCCATACTTGGACACCGCGCGGGCGCAAGTGTCGCGTAGCGCGCTATCAACACAGCATAGCGGGGGGTGGCGGCGGCGTGTCCTTGATATCGACTAGCGCGTGCTAGAGAGTATAATATCCATATTTCGCTTATTTTTATAGAAATATTGGCCAAAAATTAAGTCCCAATTTTAAAATTTCATTTCAACGAGAATCAAGTACCAAGTACTCTCCAGAAGTGTCGAAGTAACTCACCAGTCAGTCTGTATATTGTCAATAAGAGTTCGACAGTCGATGCTGATATTTATTGGTACCTCCAGAATGTAGAGACGCACACAGACGCGTGATGTGGGCGCGCGTGGGTAGCACGTGCAGCAGGTTCACACTGACTGGCACGTGCAACAGGCACGATGAAGCAGGCACGAGGATCAAGCACGAGTAGGCACGCGCGCAGTAGACACGCTCGCAGTAGTCACGCACGCAGTAGACACGCACGCAGTAGGCACGCGCGCAGTAGTCACGCACGCAGTAGACACGCACGCAGTAGACACGCTCGCAGTAGTCACGCACGCAGTAGACACGCACGCAGTAGGCACGCGCGCAGTAGTCACGCACGCAGTAGACACGCATGCAGTAGACACGCTTGCAGTAGTCACGCACGCAGTAGACACGCACGCAGTAGGCACGCTCGCAGTAGTCACGCACGCAGTAGACACGCACGCAGTAGACACGCTCGCAGTAGTCACGCACGCAGTAGACACGCACGCAGTAGACACGCTCGCAGTAGTCACGCACGCAGTAGACACGCACGCAGTAGACACGCACGCAGTAGACACGCTCGCAGTAGTCACGCACGCAGTAGACACGCACGCAGTAGGCACGCTCGCAGTAGTCACGCACGCAGTAGACACGCACGCAGTAGACACGCTCGCAGTAGTCACGCACGCAGTAGACACGCTCGCAGTAGTCACGCACGCAGTAGACACGCACGCAGTAGGCACGCTCGCAGTAGTCACGCACGCAGTAGACACGCACGCAGTAGACACGCTCGCAGTAGTCACGCACGCAGTAGACACGCACGCAGTAGGCACGCGCGCAGTAGGCACGCGCGTAGTAGGCACGCGCGCAGTAGGCACGCGCGTAGTAGGCACGCGTGTAGTGCGCAATAGGACACGCTCAGTAGGCACGCACAGCGGGCACACGCAGAGGTCACGTGCGATAAACGTGCGCATAGACCGTCTTAATGACACTAACCCGAACTAATCAGACTCAAGACCGGCAGAGGTTCCGAACTTATCTTCCAGACTTCTTCTTTGACTGACACTTTTAACAATGAATTCCCGGCGAAACCTGTTTCAATTGTAAATTTCCGACCGATGACTGAACTGCCGCTGGTAACTGCCTGGGATAGTTATAGGCCCATGGATGGAACAACTTCTAATCTTGTATATGTTCCAATCTTATAAATATGACATTAAATGGAACTTTTTTTATAGAAGAGGGGGCAAACGAGCAGGGGGTGCACCTGATGGTAAGTGATCACCGTCAGCCATAAACATCTGCAATACCGGGGGTCTTGCAGCTGCGTCGCCGGCCTTTTAAGAATGTATAGGCTCGTTTCTTGAAGGTCCCCTAGTTGTATCCGTGTAACTAATTTTAAGAAAACTACTTGAAATTTAAGAACATAATACATTGTGTCATGTCATATCAAAATTATGAAAATACAAAATATTTATAAGTCAACGAATAATATTTATAAAGAGAAGCATTAATATAGCATGAAATAAAAAGTAATATGTGCTAAAAATAAAAAAAGGAATAAGTAAAAAATGTAAGTAGCCCTAGAACTCTCGTAAGAGAAATTCAAAATAGAGAACCATGAACATAACAAAAGTAAGGAGTCACTACAGGATGTGGAAAAGGAAGATCTTCCCAGCCGGGCAAGGTGTACTGCCTGGAGACCAAAGACCTTTTGATAATTGTTGAAACTTGTATATAGTGCGTACAAAAACATAATTGTGATATCACAATTCAGGGTTTATTTTGAATTTCATTATTTTTTATTTTTTCTTGTAGCATTCGTAGATTGCTTGAGCCGCTACAGCACTCTCCCCTAAGACCAAAAGTCGATCTAGTTAAGCCAGTAAAGTGTATGTGCCTTGAGTGCTAGAGTCTGCGATAAGTCGAAACGAGCAGAATATGCGCGGTCCTCGGTGAATAGGGACGAGTGCGCTCCGCTGAGGTTCGCAATGAGTTGAAACGAGCGGAACAAGGTTGCTGCAGGGAATCCAGTGGACGTGGAAAGTTCGAAATGGATTTCGAAAAGCGTAGTTGAGGTGTAGCTTGTGAAGCTGGCTGGTGCTGTTGGGAACGGAGGGAGTTATCAGTATACGGTCATAAGGTTGTTGTGGTTGTTTTGTCGAGGGGTCACCACTGTGGCACCGTTGCTGCAAGAGTGATCACGTCAGAATAAATGGAAGTTAATAACATCATGGAAGGACGTGGAAAGGGAACGGGAAGATCTTCCCAGCCAGGCAAGGTGCACTGCCTGGGGACCGAAGTCCATGTTGTTGTGTTGAAACTTGTATGTTTATATTCCGTATAAGATAAATAATTGTGATATCGCGAATCAGGATTTTATTTTAAACATTATGTTAATATTAAATGTGAAAATCATCCGTTATTTCAATGATAATAACGGATGATTTTCACATTTAATATTCACCACCTACCCATTACCAGCCTACAGACTGTTCAAGTTAATCACACAACTATAATCTATACATATAATAAAATCGTAGGAAAGTCAATGTATATCCGGGATAAACTCAAAAAGTACTGCATGGATTTACTTAAAATTTTGCATGAATAGTACTAACAGGTCGGGTCAACATATAGGCTACATATTATCACGCCTATGGGGGAGGAGCTGTGCGAAGTAAACGAAGTCCACGCGAATGAAGTCGCGGGCAACAGCTAGTTACCTATAAAATAATATTCTTAATTCAGATTGATACAGGTTAGTTGTAAAAAAAACAACCATTCGTTTTATATATATTTATTTGTAAAGAAACTAAATACTAAAATACGTAGCAGTGTATGACTCTGGTGCCTGTCAAACAAACATTCAAATTATCTTTCTTTATTCTCTTTCATACGTTCCTTCCTTACCAGAGCCTTTAAAAATACGTAAAGATCAAAATGTTAACAGTGAAACAGTGCATATAATACAAGCAAGTGTTTACAAAGGACGTGAACATAATAACGAGACATTAATATTATAGTGAAAACGAAATTATAATAATAATATAGTGAATTTACATACAAAGATAACACAGAAATTTTAGTATTGTATTTACGCCATAGATTTGGTGTTGCTCCTTACAGATAGCTCCGCAGTGGCGGTAACTACGAATCAACTAAAATTATGTGCACTCGGCCGCAAAACATTTTAACTTTACTACAATTTTTGACATTTAAAAGGTACTACAAGATTCTCAAAGCCCCTATACATTAATAATATCATAATATATAATATCGATTACAGAATATAATTTAGAAAGCCACGGGAGGAACTACTTCATACGATAATATAACTTTGTAAATAATTTAAAGTTCTATATCTACTAGAACTATTTTTATTTACGTCGCTTCCTATAGGAAACTCACAGCTCAAGTTCCATACTTGATTTAACTTAAAACCCGTCATTTCTAAATGTACTTTGTATGTTGTCGTCTAAGCAAAATGTTTTATATTTACAAACAGATGCTAACACTTAATAGAATGACACTATGTGCAACAATGTTACACAAAAATAAATTACTATAAATCACGTTATGCTACGTTGAATAAATAAATTAAAATTTATCTAAGTAAATCAACTAACAAAGAGAATTGTAAAAATACTGACAGTAACGATAAAAATTAAAATTAATCAGAAAATTATATTCAGGATAAGTCAAATATCAAATAATTTATATCGTAATATTTTGTAAAACGTTAAGATATCGATTTTAACGGTGGTTTTGACTTTTATTTTTATTTCGATTTACGTTTTATTTCGCTTATAGGACACAAAACTCGTCGAGTAGATTTTTCAACTCCTTGACATGAGCTGCTTTTGAGCCAGTGGCCGGTGAAGCGGCGGTTGCGCGTCCGTTGTAGCTGAAACAAACAATTTATTAGTTATAAGATGAACCGGCGAACTTCATACCGCTTAAGAACAGATCTAATGTTCCACATCTAGGAACTGTTTCTATAAAGAATTAAAAGTGTAATAAACTTTCTCAGACTTGATATTTGAATAAAAAGTTAGCCAAAATGGGCCAGCCATTCTCGTGTTTTACATTTAGCAATTCATATTTATACAGACTAGCGATCGCCAGTAGCCGATATTCGACAGTAGATTAAACAATGAAATCTTTTATAACTTTGACAACCGTCTTTAGCAATAACGAAAATGTCAGACATGTGTGTATAATATTATGTATGCCACATGAATTTAGTGTACGTAATGTCTATTTTTATTAATATAATGTATTGTTTGGGCATATTATTTAAAAAAAATAGGTTTCTGCAGTACACTTTAACTGTGCCACATATTTTCATGCCCTACCTTAAAAATTAATCCAATTTTTTCCTTCAAGTATTAATATATAGATAATATTTTTACAGGCTTATCATAACTTAAACATTAACCTCGGAACTCATCTTAATTGCAAGTGATAATAATAAATACACTAACTGGAATGAATGTCATTACGGTTCATTGATTAATTTTTATTTGATCATCAACCATATGGCTGGCTATTGGATCTATATAGATCTATATCATTTTAGTTAGAATAAGGTGACTTTGGTCCTTTTTTTAACGGATTTGCTTTATTAAACTCATGGCATTAAAATAATCTAATTATTACATATATACGAATCGTATATATCGTTTGTTTTATAATAAACATGCATCGTATATTACGATGCTTGTTTATTATAAAACAAACCATTTGTTAAGAAAAAAAAAACAGAGATTTTTGATGAAATTGTGACCTCCTAATTAAGAAAATAGAAGATAATTAGAAAAAATTATTCAGCGCATTTTCAAGACAAGAATGTTGAGCTAATTATGCGCTGTACATATTTGTAAATAAATTCTTTGTTTCCATAAAGTAAGCGCACAAACATAACACGAAATGATATTGGGCGTGAAAGAGTTGTATTTAACGTTTGATTTACCTAACAAAATCCACCTATATGTACCAAAAAAAAGCTATTACTTATATTATGGTTATTTATATACAGTTTAATATTTTATTATATTTCATTATTTTGCTTAAAAAAAGTTAAAAGTTACGCAATTTATTCGCAACGAGTGAATTTTACAAGACAGCAGCCTTAACATTTATTATTACGTGTATATAACATATTTCATTTTATTTTGTGAATTTGCCTTCCACTACTACTACACCACACTTACATAAAACTAAGTATAAAAATTTCGGCCATGCACCGACATTCCCATGAAGAAGACAATGTTTGTTATCTTTTCCCTTTATTCTATATAAAATATACTGAATACATTAAACCTATTTATTAATCTTTTCTGCCACCATAGCTTGCAGTTAAAACAAAACATTAGCAAAATCAATAAAAAATATGACAGAAATAATTATATAATATAAATGGTAAATAAAATTAAACAATGAAGAATGAATATTGTGCCGCTAATGTGCACGTGTGTAAAAAGGGAAGGTGAATAAATTAACAGATAAAAGCAGGCGCTCGCTGAAGCGTAAGGGTTAGGAAAACACATTTTATGTTTAAAATTACCTAACATGTTAGATTCTCACCTAATGGTGCGTGGTACAAGTTCAGTTTGTACGTCCTTAGAGTCTAATTGTGGGGCCTCGTGTCGGACGAAAAGTTGGGAAAACCAACCGCCAGATGGTTTGGGTTTAGGCCTGCAACCAATGGCCGAAGGTTATAGCATAATGCATGTTAGTAATTTAATTGTAATTAGTGCAATAAGTTCAGTGCAAGACATCCCTAGTATTAACTGCAAGCTAAGTGGTCTATCATTTGTGTGGTTATCTCGGTGTAGTTTTTAATTTAGTAAACTTGAAACGTACAGCTCCGTATTGATTTGTCTTTGCTCGTCCGCGTCATTAAAAACAGATTATAACATCTCAGGCAGAGAACTCGTGTAAGTTAAAAATTGCTAAATGTAACACTAATTACTAGGTTATCACCTATTCATAATGCTACTATACCATACCAGAACACTAACGTCTGCCTGTTACAGCACTACTTCTTGAGACTTTTGGTCTGTCACAACGTCGTGAAAATCACAGCGTCGTGGGTAAAAATATAACTTTAAGATATTTGTTAACACTCGCGGATCGCGTTCGTAATACCGAGAGCGAAGAAAGAGATTGGGATTGAAAGGTGTAAAAATGTGAAAAGTATGCTCCGTTATCAATCCATATCGTACTTAACCTTTCTAGAACCAAGTTGCTCGACCGGAGACGGACAGACAGATAGACAGATAGATGGACGGACTGCAAAGTCTTAGTAATAGGGTCCCGTTTTACCCTTTGGATAAGGAACCCTAAAAACATACAGCCGAGCTGATAACCTCATCCTTTTGGGAAGTTGGTTGAAAAGGGATAATCGTAGAGTAGCGTGTTACCAAATCAGTCTAAAGGGCACCCCCCTTTTAGTTTTTTTTTTTTTCGAAATGATTATACTTACTCGATTCTAATAAAAACAGACACCCCCGCATAGACACCGAAAATTCATTGTGTTTGCCGCCGCGGCATGCGTAATGCGTATATCAAGGCGCGCGCCTGTATGACACTGTTTTCGTTGAGGTTTACACACACTTAATATACTGTTAAAAAGGGAATATTGCTTAGTGTCAGCAATATTCTCTTTTTTAACTTCCCGCTACGTATGTAGGTAAGGAAGTTACTGATTTTGCCTCGATTTTCGAAAATCGAGTTCACCAGATCTCCACGTTTTAAGGTCCTAGGAAACTTTTCCGACTATTTTCACGATGACGTCAGTATGTCTGTATGTATGTATGTATATGTGTGTGTGTGTCTGTATGTGTGTATGTAAACATCTCATAACTTTTGAACGGCTGGACCGATCAAAACGCGGTTGATGGCATTCGATTGGATTCCGCTCAACTTAGACTTCCTGAAAATTTGAACCGATTCTTTCTTCTTGAAAAAACCCCAAAAAAAATTTGGCGAAACAGTATTTTTTTAATTCAACTTCCAAATTAATGTACCGATTGAGTACTAAACTAAAAAACTAATCAGCTCTATTCCTCAAAAAACTACGTCTAATGCATAAATTGCATCAAAATCGGTTTATCCGTTTAGGAGAAAACGTTGACGAAAAATTTTGAAAAAAAGTGTTTTTTCGACATAACTTCGAAATTTTTCAACAAATTATTTTTTGGTGTAGTACGAAATTGTAGTATTAAAAAAACTACGCCGAATGCCTTTTTTAAAATTAAAATCGAATCTAATTTTCAAAAGTTACAGCTTTTTAAATATTAAAATTACGTTGTTTTTTGCAAATTTACTTAATATTTTTTAAATAACTTTCAGGCTAATACACCGATTGGCTTAAAAATCTTATCAGCTTTTTCCTTTAAAAACTGCGTCAAATACCATTAATTGGATCAAAATCGGTTAATTTGTTTGGGATTTATCAATGACGAAAATTTTTGAAAAAAAAGCTTTTGACATTACCTAGAAATTTTTCAGCCTGTCGATTATTTAGATAAAGCAATATTTTAGATCTCAAAAATTGAGTTGAATGTCATTCGAAAAATCAATTTCAATCAGCGTTTCCAAAATATATAGCTTTTCAAAAATGAATATACTGCACTTTTAACAAAATAGATGTTTGAACTGAAAAAATCTATGCTTATAGTTTTTAATCCTTTGAGCTTAAAAAGCATAATTTAGCGGGAAGTTTCAGGGATGGCCTGTAGGGTCGACCGTTTATACATTTTTTATTATATTTTTGTTAAGTAGTTGATTTGTTCTATGAACCCTAAAAATATAATCATACACTCATTTGTACCGTCAGTGTCAGACATAGAAGTTATTTCAAAATTACAAAGTATTAAAAGTGCTTAGAAGGTTTTAGAAAACAAAGGGCTTAGTCCCGAGAGGAACAACAAAGTGCTCAACGTCTATAGATTGTTATCTTCGTAGACATTTTAACTTACAGCGATATCGCTTCAAAGGAAACACTTGAAGAAAATCTCTATACACAAAAATTGGTATAATACATGTCGGATATCGCGCAATGTAGGGTTTCGAATTTCCTCATCACAATAATACGGATTCAGCAGAGGGCTTTTATTGTTTCATACTATGAACATTTAACTACATACTATGAACATTTGACTATTAGCCGTGCCGTGCTATTCTCAGCCGTGATATTTTTCCTTTTAACTTCATTATATTTACTCGTGATTTTTTTCCCACCCCCAAAAACAACCGTTTAGCTGGCAGATATGGGACACTTGACCCTAACAAAAATTAGCACTTTAAAGCTATATATTTCACAAACATGTCCCTCAATTGAAAAATTGTTTTCGCAAACCAACAATAGTTTTTATAAAGCTATTCAACGACACCCCGCACTGTAAGGTTTACGAAAAAAACATAGCATCCCCACTCCTCCTCCCTCAGGGTCGCTCCTATACATACCCTAGGAGCGACCCTAAAAAAATCTATTTCAAGATAGACCTAAAAAGACCCTAAAAAGATCTATTTCAAAATATATTTCAAGATTTCTCCCCGTGTTGGTTCCGGGCTCCATTGAAGAATAGACCAACTGCCGTTCTGCCAGGCAGGTCGTAAAAGGCGGCCGATTGGCTATGCAAGTCACTACTATCGTAACTACTACGTGGTAAAGTTCTGCATTGTCTTGCCCGGGTCTGGTACCGCCTTACTTATTCCTGCCGCAATAGTGTCAGTGCTTGTCACTGTCGTGTTCCGGTTTGGAGGGTAAGGTAGCCGGTAAACTTATGCATGTGACATTAGACCTCGCCACAAGATAGCAACGCACCATTAACATCTTTGGTGTCTATAGGCGATGGTTGACTCTCACCATCAGGAGACCCATCTGCTTGTTTGCTATCTTATAATATTAAAAAAATTATGTCACTAATATGTGCCGTGACTAATATGTATATTCATGCCAAAATTACAGCTTTCCAGTCCTAAGTAGGTATCTCTGAGCTAGACTGCGAACGGACGGACAGTTATAGCAAAAATATAAGGATTTTAAGTTTACTTCGAAAGCCTAAAAACGACAGAACGACTGGATCAACAATGTACTATTTATTTAAACACAGTAAGACTGCAACACCAGCTTAACACCAGCTTCCACTCTCTTGTATCACTGCAACTCTGAGATCTTCCTTAAATTTATATGAGGCCAAATGGAAAATAGCCCTCCCAAAAAAATCTATACATACAGGGCGACTGGCAAACGACTCTACGTGTTGAAGTTTATGGTCATATTATGTAACCAATCAAAATACAAAAGGATAATTGGTTAACTACATTGTAATTCTTACATATGCTCCTCAATAAACATGCTCAAAAAGAATGGTCATCGTGGTGCGCGGATGAGGATAGTTACAAATTCGGCAAATCGCCGTTTGTAAACAATATATTTTTACGCTTATTTAAAAAAAGATGAATTTAATAAAATTTGTTATTCTCTGCGAACTGTTCTAGGTATGTGACCTCCGCGATGGCACTAATAAATGGATAAAACTCACCGATGATCCAGACTAGACATGCGCAAAACATCACCTTATGAAGTAATGTGATGCAACATTACCTTTTCGGTCAGGTGATATCACTCGATAACATTACGCATTACGCGACGCAATCGAAAGATTTGATAACGTTTGTACTTCAACTGTACTATTACTTGAGGTGATACGTAATATACGTATAAAAATAAACCTTCTCATAAAAACTTACGGCTTAAAATCCGTCACGAACGTTTCTTGTTTTCGCCTTATCTTGTGTCTCTATCTTACTTGTGGAACAACGTCCATCTATCCCACTCTACCGCGCCACGCGTGAAGTCGATTCGAGTAGTCAGAATGCGAAATTAGGTTCCAGAAACAAACATTACTAAGATTTTGATATTCATCTTCATCACTTCATCACTCCTCACACTCGCACTCTACTAAAAATAGTAAATGCGCGGGTGATGGTGTGATGTTAGTTTTCGTCGCGTAATGCGTAATATGGCATCACATCTTGAAGTGATATCACTCGAGTAATATTACGCGCATCACCTACACATTTCTGATCCAGACCGAAGAAGAAGACCCCAGCGGCACAATTATACACACTCACATCCTCCACACTTTTACGCAAAGCACACAATTTACGCACTGAACGCACGTTTCACTTTGAAATCGAAGCATTTTCAGGTGAAATGAACACTACCTCACTCAACGCAAGTGTAACATACAACAACGTGATTCTTGCCGATTTTTAATAATGGTACGAAATCCTTCGTACGTGAGTTTAATTCGCACTTGGCCGGTTTTTGTTAATTTAATTCTAAATAATCAGTTGACTAATGAAACATTTCGATATTTGCATAAATATTATGTTGTTTTGATAGCCCATTAAATTAGTTATGTTAGCCTCAGCCAACCCTACTATAAAGATTTAATGCCTAGACAGCATTTATTGTATTCACAGGGATATCATGTTACGTGTGAACCAGGAACGTCTTATGATTTACACGTAACATATGAAAGCATTCAATTTTGTTTATTTTTTTCTGTTTTAACAAATGTAAATAAGTCATAGTACCTACATGCTAATTTTAACATTATGCCTTATGCAAGAAGGTCTATTTATCTAGAATATTACTAGTAAAACTATTGTTTTTCGATAAAAATAACAGTCTATATTATCAAGAATAGTCTGCAACAATATATTTAATCCCCTTAAACTTAGATAAAAAGGTTTAAATACAAATTTAATGTATACGAGTTCAATCATCATACCGGATATATTTTAAGAAAACTTAACAACAACAATAAAATTAAAAAAAACACCAATATTCCCATACTAAGCAAGGATTTAAAACGTTATAATTGTTTGGTTTTAATATGTTTGCTGTTTCTTGATTGGTCCGCCGCGTTTCATACTGTTTCGTGATTGGTTCGCCAACTAGTGCTAGAAGACAACGTCATAATATCATATACCATAACCAATCACACGATACTTAAGGGCTTTTTGAGCTGCAGCCCAGGGCCCCGAAGGTAAAAAGCCCTGAATTCCACTAAAAAAAGGTAGAAGACATTGTGAAAAAAATAAAATAAAATACAATCCGACCATTGGCGATTAATTGAGTTTGGTGACAGGCCACAAATAAACCATCGTGAACCACTGTTGGATATAAATAAAAAATAATGTCTTATTTTTTGTAATTTATTTTTAACATTACTATAGAAAACAATGTTTTTACTTCATGGTAAAAAGTAAAGAAATCAGGAAAGCCTCTAGGTAGAATTAGCCCAGGGCAACACAATTTCGCGATCCGCCCCTGCACGATGACGCAAAAATATCGAAATTATAACGTTATAAATCCTTGTACTAAGGTCATTAGTATCTAATAGGTCAATCCATAAATTCTTAGTAGAAATTGTTATCGTTACGTGTTAATTAGGGCACAATTACGTATTATAACAACATAGGTATACGCAAAATATTTTTCTAGTTGAATGTATAAGTGTTAGTACAAAAGTGGAAGACGCACTCTTTACTGATATCATCTTTAATCTTCGCACCTTTTGCGCAGGCCGTTCAAGCAGTCTAAATAGATGTCAGTGTAAAATGTCAAGAACTCTTTGTATGCTGAAATGAGACTGGTATAAGATAAAAATCTTTAAACTGCTTGAAGCAAGCAGTTTGAAGCCGCGTGCCAGGCCGCAAGCATTTATATCTACTTTTGTAATCATCACTTTTGAACGAACATTTGTGTTTTCCTGGAGAAAACGTTTAAGCGTCTTTATTAATGTTTCTCATAATTACAATATTAACAAAAATGTTTAAATCGGCCATTTTATGTTTTGCGTTGTAGACATGTCCTGAAATTAACCTGAAATTAAAATTAAATTAATAACCATAAAATATAGTAATGATGTACTATTTTACAACACACTTTATTATTAATTTTTACTAGCCGGTTCCGCCTTTTAACTGCATAATTTCTCTTAAAAAGCTTTTACCGACTTGTACAAATTAACACTTTACCATAATAATTAGTGCAGTGTTAGACGGTCTAAGACAAAGGATTCTTGCTAACTTAGACGAAAAAGCAACCAAAAAGTGTACAGTTTGTGCCACATTTTTGGTGGTGGGTACATCTCATTGGTCACAAAGGAACGAATCAATAAGATAACAAACCACCAGTAGCGAATTTAGGCTTAATACCACCCTAGGCTCCGATTAATATGCCGATTTTCCGCTTTGTATGGGAGTGGTCGTCGAAATATGTTTAAATATTAAAGATTTTACTTATATTATTTGTATATTCTACAATTTTCATCCTCGGCACTTAGTGAAACTCCATTTTATTGTAATATTTTATCACTTATACACTTGTACCGTTTCGCAATAAAGCAATGAAGAATGTTAACTAATTTTGATATTAGCACTCCATATTCTCTGTGAAAAATAAAAAATACTAGTGAAAGAATTACTTCGATGCGTCAATTAGTTTCCGATTTCGAAGTAAAATAAGTTGAACCGCACGACGCTGGCTGCCGTTGACGCTGTGACGTCATCTCACAACACGCTCAGTCTAGTTCGCTCGGCGGCCGGCGCTCGCGGTCGCGCGCCCGTGCCGTCGAAATTACACCTCAATACTTTTCCAAAAAAAATGTCCAATCCAAATACTAGGAAATCATGAGTTGTGCCTACTGAACGGATCTGGACGAAGTCTGGAATAACTCACGGCTCCTTTTAATTCTGGGAAAATGTACAGTTCCCGAGGTTTTTTTTTTCGGAATGTCTCAATTGCTGTTAGCCTTATGGGCTGTTACAGCTTCACCGGTCGCGGGGGCGAGCAGAGTGCTCAGCCAGAATTTAAAGGTGTAGGGTTGTACGCCCTCCGCCCTAAGGGTGTCTCCTGTGAGACCGAATCTCGGCTTAGGGTGGGGTCGTGATTTGCGATGAGAGGGCTAGTGGCATTGTTTTGTCCGTACGCCGAACCTTGCTCTTGGCTCGGTTCGCCGAAGGGCGAAACAGGGGTCCTCGTCGCCGCCGGCGGCGACGGCGTCGCGAATGTAGGTGTGTAGTGTTACCGTGTAAACCGTTGGCCAGAGTTATCGGGTCATCGGGATCGGTAAGAACGTAGCGGGGCCTACGTAGTTTGGGATCGGGATTAGGGTCTGGGATGTAGTCAGCCGCGGCTACCACCAGTGGGTTCGGATGCGAGATGGCACGATCGAAGTATCTTTCGGGAGATGGCTTTGAAATGCATTTGCTAATCTCGGAAATTCAAGATCGTTATGGAGGTCTACGTTGCGCATATACCACGGTGCTCCCGTGGCAATACGCAGGAATTTATTTTGTACCACTTGCAACGGATGCAAGTCCGTACGGGGGAGATGGGCAAACGCTACGCAAGCGTATGAAAGGATGGAGTTCCCGAGGTATTTATTTAAATTAAGAAGAACGGTAGGTACCTATACACGTACATATACCGTACGTCCTACGTACCTACCTATAGCTACAAAACTAATACATATTTGTTGTCCTTTAACGTAAAAATTTAATGGTAGGTAGGTCCTTCTATTATTTGAG